>LPNX010389262.1:303496-402876 GCA_001517045.1 Pseudotsuga menziesii | reverse complement strand
ATATGCGTTTTGAGGGCTTCTATCTAGCACATGAGTAAAAAATCAGGTTTTCATCGCCAAATTTGGCCAAAAAGTGTTACCCATCTTCATGGAATCACTTGTTGCCAGTAAAATGGCCTTACTAACATATTGTTCCAGGATAATCTTGGAACTTTGGGAAGTGCATGTAATCATGTGTTCTCCTATTCTTCTCTAGTGTTTTTCCTAGGGTTTCTCTTTATCTCTCTCTCCCTCCCTTCTTTCTTGGTGCCAAGCTTTGGATGATCCAGAGTCTTCTTTGGATTTTCACATTTAAGTGAGTCTTGTCCCTTCTTTTTCTCCCTTTCTCTCTCGTGCCAAACTGTGGTGGAGAATAGAGAAAATCATCTTTTTTGGAAGTCTTCACAAGATTTCCTCATAAAATGCTACACTCCCTCCTATCTCAAACCCCTCCTGTTTCCAATGGTCACTCTATTTTGGTAGTTAAATTTTTTATTGAATCATTTTATGCACTTGCAATATTTGTCTCCGTACTAGGAGACTCTTTTGCTATGTAATTTTCCTGAACATATTGTTAATGAATTTGTAGGTCTTCTATCAATGTTTGTTTGTGGATAAAATAAGCTCCAGTTTGGAGATCTTGGCTATGTTAATTATGCCTCTAAATGGTTTTTCTTTGCACATGAGATTTGAATTTGTTTCACAATATCCTGTAGATGTTTTGATAATGGATTATCGGTTGATGTTGGCGCAACTTTTTCTCCATGCCAGTTGACGCTCAGTTTTAGCTCTAGACACTTTTTATTGGCAAATTGTATTGATGAGTTGCTTCATAACTGAATATGGTTAGCAGCTCGTTTTCTGTTTCCATAATAATAGTATGACTTTATTGATATTGAAGGCTAAGTAGAAAACAAAATATGTTATAAATATAGTTGTTTTCATATAGTCAGGATTTTTTTCTAAAATAGTGAAGTTCTTGATGAACATCCTGACAAAAGTGTTTTCACATTATTTTTCCATTCTTCAATGTGCTTTTAAATATTTTTGTTTTTAGGGCTTGTTTTCTCCATCTAGAAATAAGGTGTGTATTTTTTCTAATAAAGCTAGTTCTCTCTTTTCATTTTGAAGAATTTTTTGTGAAGATGTCTATAATTAGCTCCATGCCAAGGACTATCCCTTCATAAGGGATTCCAAGAGTGTGATTTATCAAGCATACTTTGATTTTAGCTCTGCTTTAGTAGCATTGAGGAAGAATTCTTTATTTAATTTTCTCCTCTTCCCATTGTATATACTCTTCCATGTTTCCACCCTTTTAAATATTATTACCATAGTAAAAGTATCTTTCAAAAGACAACTTTGCCAAAAGAAGAAATATTTTAAGATAGTTGAAGTGATTACTATGTACTAAACACAATTAATTCTAACCACGGAAAAAATTTCATGATATAAATCTTTGTTGCATGTAACATTAGTTCCTTGGTAAACATATTGGGAGCCCTCACATAAAAAACATACACTCATTCAAAGGATTACAATATATTCCGCTATATCATTGCCTCAAAACAGTTAAATTATAAATGTGATTGCATTCACTTTTTCCAATATTTCTCATTCCAAACAAACAAGTTTTAACTATGCTTTGTCGATGGACTTGCTATACTAGCGACGAACATTTCCATCACTAGTATAGCAAGTTCGTCGTAATTTTAAAAAAAAATTCATGTCATCTCAATAGTGATGCCGACTTCATCGCAACAACATTATTTTAAAAAAAATGCTTATCATCGCTAGAGCGATGAACCCTTCATCGCTACACCGTCGAAAATCCGTCCCTACCTCTCTCAAATTTGTTTTAAAAAAATGCATGTTGTGGCTAGAGAGACAAACACAACATCACCAGACCAATGAAGATCTGTCACTAAAGAGATGAATGCATCATTGCAAGAAATTTCCCTAGTTTTTAAAAATTATTCCTTTCGTCGCTAGAGCAACGGCCTATTGAGACTTCGTCGGTAATTTTTCATTGCAATAACCATGAATCAGCATCGTAATAGTGACAAAACTCCATCATAATAGTAGCCATCCATTCATCATACTTGCGACATGTGCGTTTCATCACTATATCAACAAAATGTGGAAAGTGTTGCTATAGCAACGAAAGTTTTCCCACGAAAATAAGGGGCCATTTTTGTTGCTATAGCAACGCACAAGTGTTGCAATAGCAACGAAAGTCCATGGGAAAAATGTCCACATGTGCTAGTTTCACCTGTCAAGAATAGAAAGTGGTGAAGATCGAACCAATCTAGAGGATAATTTACCTGATGTGCAACTATTTGTGGTCACCATGGTTGATAAAAAGTTTGAGGCTATCACTCACCTCTTGAGTACAGGCTATGCACCTGAAGGGTTCACCACTATGCAGAAGAAACATTTGGTTATCAAAGCCACTGATTATATGTTAATCGTGGGGCAGCTATACCAAATGGGCCCTGATGAAATATTGCGTCGATGTGCTTTTACCTTGAATGACATTGGGTAAACAGTGAAGCACATGTCAGTGTCACAGGAGGACACTATGCTGGAAAGGAAACTGTGTGCAAGATATTACAATTTGGCTTATGGTGGCCAAATATACATATGTATACTAAGATATTTTATTGCAGCTACAATATTTTCTGGAGAAAAGGAAAACTGTTGAGGTGCGACGAGATGCCACTAGCACCGCAAATAACCCTTCAAGCCTTTGACAAGTGGGTCATTGTTTTATTCAGACCAATCAGTCTACCAAGAAAGAGGACTGGTGCACACTACATTATCACTGTGATAGACTACTTAATGAGATGGGATGAAGTCGGGCCTGTCAAGGATTGCACTGTTGTGACTGCAGAATTTTTTTTTATTTGAAAATGTGGTGACCAAATTCGGCTGCCCAAAAATTCTCCTAAGAAACCAAGGTACACATTTTGTCAACAAAATGATTGATGAGCTTACTGTAGAATTATAGATTCAACATATAAAGACAACACCTTATCATCCTCAGGTGAATGGAACGGTGGAAGCATTCAACAAGATTCTAGAAAATGCATTAACCAAAGTATGCAATGAACGTCGAGATGATTGGGATCGAAAAGTTTCATCCATGCTATGGGCATAGCACACGACTTACAACCGATTGACAGGGAACACTCCATTTAAACTGGTGAATAGGAAAGATGTTGTTGTGTCGATGGAGTATATTGTGTCGAGCCTAATAATTTCAGCACTAACAGAAATCACTGATGTAGATGCTTTCGAGCAAAGGTTATCGAAACTCATTCAGATGAAATAGGAATGCTTCATCTTAGGATTTCATCAAAACACAGAGAATCAGTAGAAAGCATGGCATGATCGCCATATCAGAACTAAAAAAAATTGAAGTCGAAGGACTTTTTTTGCTATATGATAGAAAAAAAATTAAGCACCCAAGAAAACTAAAGCCACATTGGCTAGGGCCATCTGTGATCATGCATGTCACTGAGGCCAGTGCAGTAAAGTTACATAAGCTTGATGGAATGCCAGTCGCATGAATGATCAATGGTATTTGCATGAAAATTTATCATGCTGGCTATAACACAGCTGCGTAAGAAAGCAAAGGTATGAAAAAGAAAAAAGAAAAAGAGAAATAACGAGAAAAGAGAAGAGGAAATTCTTCTGTCGCACGCCTTCAACAGAAGTATGCAAGTAACCATAAGAGAGGGAATGACATCTGGATGTCATTAAAGCATGGATACCCAAAAATATTTAGGCAGTTATGATAGTGAATTCTATTTAATTTGATAAGTCCGAGGATAATGGCGACGTGATTTTTGTTGCCATCTGTCGTCCTTTCCATAACTGCCCTGTGAGGTACATATCAGAACTCAAGTATGCGAGCTAATGTTGGAATGAATCGAAAGAGAATCCCATGTGATTGACAAGACATCAATCTGCCATCGAATAATCACATGTACGATGGGTGCATCCCTATAAATATGAGCCTTCATCAACAAGAATCCTTTTACTTGCACGGAGAGAAGAAGAGTGAACCAGAGCTTGTGACTGTGAGAGTCGAAGCTAATGGTCATTTTGATTTCCAGTACCAGTGAACAGTCCAACATTATGAGAGAGTCACCTTTCCCAATAGGATAAGATATTACATTTTCGTACGTATAGCAATGACAAGAATAAATAGAAACAATGGTGTGACAAAATCCACAGACAGTTCCTTCGACCTCTGGTTTAGCCCCTCCTTTGAATTTTGGTTTGGCGCCTGCGACGACCACCATTCATAATACACTAGTTGATATACGCGTTGTAGTTCCATGATCATTTATATCAGAAAGATACATCCCAAGCACGTCAAGGCCTTGGATCAGGAAGTCAAAGATTACAAAGAAGTGTAAGGCCACTGAGGACATACCTACCAAGGAAGCACCAGCTTCGCCACCACAAAAAATATGTGAATGCCACCATAGAAGAGTGGAGCCTACTACTTCCATATGTTCATCCAAGGATATTAGAGGCTCCTAAAGTGAAGCTTTCGATGAAAGTGTGATCCTCCTTGGTTGCACCCCAAATCCCTGCGGGAGTGCCATTGTTGATGAATATCATCCCAAAGCTACTGAAACTATAGTTTGAAGATAATGATACAATGAGAAAATCAGACCTAGAAAGGCACACCTACATGGTCACACTTCCAGCCATTCCTATGGAGCCACAACTTGTAGTACTAATGCAGTGGGCTCGAGGTATAGAAAGCGCGAGCTGATTCAATTTAGTGTTCATGCTGCAATAAGCAAGCTAGCACATATGTGCAACAACTCCTGGTCTGTTTCCATGGAGGATATTTATGGCTCAGTAGACCCTATTCTATTGATGATAACGGGTATCCCACGTCAAGGACATGACCCTGCACCATATCTACATGTAAATAGAGATACGACGAAGATAAATGAAAATTTTGACCTCCAGTGCGCAAATAGAGGATTCTTGATTTCCTCTATAACTGACAACATAGTGAGGTTCACTGCAAAGATTCTATATTGCAAGCTTCTGTGCAAGATGTGCCCACTGATTGCACCATCGAGACAGTGGAGCTAGAAAAATAGTGCACATCGAGAGTGTTTTTCAATTGGTCCTAGTACTTGCTAAATGAGATACTAAATTTTGTGGAGCAAGCGCGGGAGGAAAGTAAAGAAAAATTCCACTACTCCTCGTTGATTGTTTTAATTTCGTTTATATTTTGGTCCAAACCATAAGATTACTAGCCACTAGATGTTCCAGTACCTTTCCATGGCAAAAAATATCAGAACCTATGGGAGGACAAGTAAGACAATATTTGGAAGAAGGACAATAACATAGAGTTCTTTCTGCATGGGGAGGCACTACACGAAGTAATAAAACACTACCATAGATTGTGGTTTGTGACATTCCAAAAGTATTCATCTTTCATAATCTTCCATCCTAGCATCCACGATATTATTCTAGAGCCGCGGAAAGATTCAGTGAAGCAAGCGCAACTGATGCCATTTATGATTACTGACAAGGATGTGGAAGATGCCATCTAAGAGTGGCCTAAGGAATAGCATGTCCGAGTCGACATGGAAATGGACCAGGGAGATAACCAAGGAGAAAACCAAGGAAAATTCCTAGGAAATGGTCAAGGAAATGGCCAAGATGATGACCAAGGGAATGAGGGGCACTATGCGTAGGACAACCAATCGCTGAGTTCAAAAGATGATGAAAATGATCAGGGATCTTATCAGGATGATGGAGAAGAAACATGTACTAATGAGGATGTGCAGAACCTCCACAAATAAAAGGAGAAGGAATAGCCTCAATCATAGCACAAGAAGTGAAAAGCTAATAAAACAGTTAACATGGTCATCTTAGATGAAGAGGACATGATCCTGCTTTCCGATGCAATCACAAAGGTTGCAAAGTCCAATGTTAAAGGAATAGGTAAAAAGCAATTACAACTAATTGACAAATCAGCAGAGGATATCAATACACTCAGTGAGGCCATCAATGAAGTGTGGCACACAATCGAAGCTAAGACTTACGGCATGGATCCTAATGATGCGCTAGTAACACCACTGTTGTTGTTGCCGGTGAAGATAGAAGTCCAGTCGTGAGCAATGGAGATAGAGACACCAGAGTATGATGATGTTGTCCATGATTTTGGGACACTATATATAGATTTCTCTAAACTCGCATTTGCTGAGGTCTATGTTATTCAGCATGCGGTCATGACCGAAATAAGGATCCGAGAGAATTCTCTTGTCTACCAAGCTACCAAGTAGACAAGGAAGGAAAAAAGGTGCAAGGACCTCCTTCAAGAAAAAGAGAAAGATATTGAAGCACGCGAACAGAGTAGGATTGCACTAGTTGAATCCATCAAAGACGCAGTCGTAGAGTTCCCTTTGGAATAAGTCCAGGACAATGCATATATGGCCGCAAAGGTAGCATGGATGTCTAGGATTGCTACAGACCTTAGGAAATAGGTCGAAGAGATTAAAGTGGAAAAAATACCAAGTACGCCTCATGAGGTGATTGAAGAGTGCAGGAAAACAACATTTGAGGTTGTTGAGAGAATAAATCAAGGAGAAAAATGATGCAAGGAAGAAATTGATGCAGTATCTGAGGCATGGGTATCACTCCTAGATGATGAAGCTATGGATAAAATCAAGGAGGATGTGCACCAAACTGATTTAAAGATAAGAGTGGTTAAGACAAACATGAAAAAGTTTTCGATTAAGGAGAATATTGCAAAGGTCGTCAAGCTGAAGCAACTACAACATGAATTAAAAAATCTCCGTGACCAAGAGCATAAAATAAATGAGGAAGTTGTGTCCCAGCAAATAGAGGTTGAATGAGTTACAAGGCTTCTTCGGCCTATACAGCAAAAGATCCATCTTATAACTCAGTCACTAGAGGAAGAACCATTGGAACATATCAATTCCGACTGTGTGGAACAACTAGCGAAGCAAGTAGAAGTAGTAGGGAAAGAGGTTTCCCAAGTAGAAGGAATTTTGAAAGAATTTCGGGACAAGGTTGGTCTGATAGCACAACCTGAACCAGCGATATAAGTTTTCTTAGTGGCTCGGGATGAGCCACATGTGAGTGTAGGGGGCCTATTGGGCTAGGAAAGATATAAAGGAAGAAAAGGAAGCATAGAACAGATAAAGTTGCAACAAGGAAGGGTGTGATGAGGAAAAGCGAACCCAGAGTTGGTGGAATATTGGAAGGTTAAAGAGTAAAGGCCGGAAAGCGATAGGTTAGGAAGACTGTAGGAGTTTGAGTCAGTGAAAGAATAAAGGAAATTTTTTGCGGCTAGTTATGGCCTATGATTAATGTAATGCAGGACGTTTTGCAACTAGTATGGCCTATAATAAATGTAATAAAATATATTTTGTGGCTATTTATGACTGTAATAACTGAGATATACTCAGTGGACCCTGTGTGGTCTTGAAATATCTATAAATAAGAGGAATTCATTCTATATAAGGGTTAGCTTGGGAAATATTGTAGTTTTGTTGGTTCAGTTGGTAATAGTAGAAGTATTTTGAGGAGATCATAGAGGATTCTGATAGTAGAAGGTTGTTGAACCGCAGATCTGCAGCTGTGTGTGCAAATTGTTTTGTAAGGGTCAATCTGCAGCTGTGTGCGCAAACTATTTTGTAAGATTCAATGTGCAGCTGATTGCGCAGATAGTAGAGTAGAAGAGTTGATCCAGGATTTGTGCGGATTAGTAGGATTAGTAAAAGAAAAGCATAAACATAGATCATGAGAGAAAGAAGAGTCTGAGATAAATAGACATATCTCAAAATAGTATGTAAGTCGCAAACTATGAGGTTCCATATATTTCTTATTCCAGATGAAGAGGCACCATGTTGCAATACTAATAAAAGCAGTGAATGAATGAATGACTAAATAATCATCAAATCCTCTTGTATTATTTCATGTTAAAGTTGTTAAGTTTTAGTAATGTCATGCCCTTGTCATTTAATATTAAGGAATCATCTGCATCGCACTATTGCAATAGTTGTTAAGCTACCAAGGACAAAGTTGTGTCGCACTGTTTCGCCACTGTCGAGCTCATAGAAGACTCCATCCTTCTACCTCTATTGAGTTCCTTGGACGTGTGCCAAGGGACTTTAATCCCTCACCGACTATGGAAACATGATTCTAGAAGTTACACATTAATATATCTTGGGTGATATTGTGCCTTCCTCACAAGTGTTGTCAGTTGAGCTTGCTCTGTCGGGATGATGTATTTGGGTGTTTTGTTGGTTTTGTGGGTTTGTTGAACCTGGGTTGTGAGAGTGGGGAAAAGTAGGCCAACACATGGTTAGGACCAGTATTTCAGAGGACCTCCATCTATGTGGGAGTAAGTAACAATGAAGGGGTTGTAGAGGTCAGGGTGGAATGTCGAACTCCACTTTTCATTGGAGACTAACCCTTCATATTCCTCCTTGTGCATGTCGAAGTATATCGGGTTTTGAGGTATAAATGGCTGAAGTGCCAGTAAACCACTCCGGATGTGTCATGAATAGGTAACCTAGTTTTCACTCTATTTAGGGATTTTTTACCCGGAAGTCCCTCTCCGTAGTGGTATTCTATTAGCATATTGTTCTTCCATTTCATATTGTCTGAGGATATGATTTGTGAGGGGCTTCAACCTTGTAGCTAGGAGTTTGGTTGCACTCATACCCCATAGGTTAGTGAGTCATTTTTTCTAGGTAGTGTTGCTTGTTGGATTTTTGGCTAGTTTGTTGTAGACTCTCCTTCTCTAACACGTTGTTGTAGTTTGGTTTTAGAGATTGATTTTTGGCCTGTGAGCCACCATTTGTACACTCTCCTTCTGCACACTCAGTTGTAATTGGTTTTTTGAGATTTTGGTTGACTCCCTCACACATACATTCATTTAACAGCACACGACCACATCATCATAGCTCCACCACATTACTCACACAGGCTTAATGGGAACACCCCTCAATTAGGTTCCTTGAACTATCACCATTGGATCCATATTTGACATCATTCACCACCTTTGGAGCCAAATATTGCCTCTGAGTCTGATTTAGATTCCTATCAATCCGAAACTACCTTGTTCATTGCCCCATCTATCCCCATGGCTAGTGCACATCCTGATCCCTTTCAGGTGGAGATGATTGGTAGTGGGATTGTGTATCTTCCACCCATCATTATGAGTATCCATTCCACTATATTGACAAATCTTGGCCCTAGTGGGTCCTTTTCCACAACACACGTTTCTACTGGTTCGCTACCCACTAGTGGTGGCCCAACTCCAGCCACCATGGTTCCTACCATTCCACCATTTATACATGGGGGAAGTGGCCATTCCACATCCATTCTAGTTATTCCTACCATACCAGTGACTACTCCTACTACCAGAAGTCAACCTTAACCACCCCCAGCTACCCATGGGAACTACATTCTTGCAGACGTCGGCACCATTGTTGGTCCTTCCTTATCCACTATCGGCTCTAGTCTACCTATTATGGCTAGTCTCAAACTACCTAATTTGGCATTGTTGACCAATGACCCCATTTGTCATAACCCCCCTTGGCCTCCCATGCCTACCAAACTCCCATCATACATCTCTAAGTTTGAGGGTAAGGTGGGAGAAGACACCCAAAACCATATTATGTCATTCCACTTATGGTGTTTGTCTAAAAGCATAGTGGATGATTATGTCCAATTATGGTTATTCTAGAGCACACTCACAAATGTTGTAGCCAAATGGTACATTGAACTACCTCATGCCACCTACTCGAACTTCTTCTTGTTAGCCTCGATGTTTTTATAGTATTTTCAGTTACCCATTCGATATGATGAGGGTGTGGAAATTCTATTATCTTATAGACAAAACACAACTACCCATATCATGGATCATATCCATGAATGGTGACATCATCATAGTTTGTGTAAGATACAGTTAGATGATAGAATCTTCCTAGATTGGTTTCTCAAAACCTTACTCCCCCCCCATCGCCAAGAGAGTTGCATCTAAGCAACCACAATATGAGGAGAAAGACATCTTGAAGGAACAATAGTTTGATCCCAGCTATTCCCAATAGAGAAACCTATATACCATTATATTCGATGATCCCCGAGTTGGCACCTCATGTTGAGATACATCGAGGGCATCCCATGCTGCTAACAAAGTCATCGTCTCGATTACAAACTATGCTCACTTTTACCTGGCCTCTCCATAACGGCTCAGTTCAGACCCACACCTTCCTATGTGCCTCCTTCACCATCTCCTCATGTTCATAAATCGACTTGTTTGTCACACTCGTGTAATGGCCAAACGGTCAGCTTTGTACCCCCACCAGCTACTCATTCCTATTACCCACCACCTGTGCAACCTACAACAGCTTTGGTCCCAAATCCTCTTGCTCCTTCAAGACAGGTCTATGCACAATAGAATCTCCCTAATCAACCCTCCCCTAATAACCAACAAGGGTAGGGAAGAAATAAGGAAGGTAGGAATTGGGGTAACAACCACCTTCAAGGAGGTGGCCAACAATTCAAACCTATGAACAATAATGGAGCCACCCCCCCTACAGAAAATCCCCAGCATCTCGCTCGACCTAAGAAGACCCATAGTTGCAGAATAACCATACATGCTCCATTTATAACACTTACGGCCATTACACATATCATTTTCCTCATATAAACCACGTCTGCCATTTACTCCAAACTGACAACCAACATGACCCCAATAGGGCTGCTCTGGCTCAACCAAACCTAGAACGACTAGGTCCTCCACCTATGGTGATCCAAAATCCCTTACCACACTAAGGAATGGTTACAACCTAGCACTTGGTCCCACAAACTCCCGCAACCACTTATGTGGCTCAACCCATTGGTCCTGGTGTCCATTACCTCATGATATCATTGTCTCATGTCAACCTCTAGACTTAACGAAATTAGTATGGCTCCACCATAGAAACCATCAACCCCTCTATGGCATCAACATCCACCACTCCAGATATGTCTTTGCATTTGTTGATACCCCCCATGAAGGGTACTACCAAGGTCTCGCAATTCCCTTTGCGTCGCGTCGCGAACAAAGCCACTGCCAGAGTTGTGATCAACTATAGTATAGTCGATGAATTGGCTCAATATCCCTCTGACATGTCTGCTCTACAAGTTCTCAATTTTTTTTATGTCACAACATAAAATTTTGCTATCTGCATTAGGTGTCATCAATACCTCTAACTCTAGCTTGATCACCTTCGACCTAGATCAAGGAGAACCCAAGATGCCATTGTTCCTTTCCTTCCAAGTTCCTATCATGATTCAGAATTTGTTTATTCATTGATGCATCATTGATGAGGGGGAATACACTTGTGTTATTTCAACCTTTGTTTGGCAGAAACTTGGATAAAAAACCCTTCAACCTTCTTCCACCGCTTTCACGCCTATGATGGTCGTGTTGCTCAACCCTAGGGAATCCTCACGAAATTCTTTGTTGAGTTAGCTGAAAAAATAGTGTTGATTGACATCGAGGTTGTTGTTATAGCCCAAAATTATGTTATAGCCCAAAATGACAAATTTCTTCCTGTGACCACTTTCCCATGATTTTGTCGCATGTCGACACTTCATGAAAGTCACTGAAAAAACACCTATATTGGAGGACCCATATCTAGAGTTTTGTAACTCCATTTGACCTCTTCTCTAACCATTGTAAACGTACCTAAGTAAGATAAACCTTCCTAGAAGACACCAAAGTCTGAAAATTCACAAAAGTACCCTTAAAATGAGCATCTTTGATTTACACGCTACTTGTCATACATGGTACCAACGTATTCCACTTTGTACATGTGACTTGTTCTACATGGTACCCATGTATCCCTTTTTATATGCAAATATTGACATTGCAACTTGTGTATCCCTTTGTATATACAATTGTTGTCACTGCAACCCAAGTATATACGCAACTGTTGTCATTGTAGCCCGTTTTTATAGCTGATTTTACCACTTCAGGTGAATCACACTTTGTATGGCCTTCCCCTATCCCTCTACAGACTCATTAGACCCCTTGGACCATTTTTTTTCCTTTGACGTTTCCTTGACCATCCCTAAAAACATGTGAAAAATGATACACGCAACTTTTAAACCCTTAATCACGTATATACATGGGTTTGACCCCTAAAACCGTGTACATCGGGATGTGTGCACAATCCAAATCCTTTTGGAGTTTTGCTTGACATGGATCCAACTCACTTGACTCTTGGCCTTCCTTATGCCTTGAGATCGCTCGGATTCGACCTTTCATTACCCCTTTGAAAAGCTATATAAGGAACTCTATGGTACATTGAAGGCATATGAGATAATTGAGAGCAAAGAAACTATAGTCCATTGTTGTTGGAACTTATGCTTGAGTTTGCATCCCTTTGTCCCTTGGAGCACTTTGGTGTTCTTCCCAAGCTTGCCTTTTCCTTGTGAGCTTGCTATCGAGAGATGGAGGATTGAGGTGGTGGAGGCCCAAGTGGGGGATTCAGTTTCTCTGATTTGCAGATGTGCCGACAGAGTTTGTATCTATTGTAATCTCTGATTTTATATTAATAGAAATATATTTTCCTGTCCAATAATGTATGTTTGAATGAATATTTTATCCATGAGATGTTTTCAAATGCTTATACATTGTTGATTATATATGCTAGAATAGATCTAACACCAGTATATATAGTATTTTTGTATTGTTTACTTGTTTTTGAGGAAGTAATCTATCAATTCAAGCTAAAGTTGGAAAGCTCAACGGGGATCTACTTCAACCGTCCGGAATAAGGTACGAGGTCTGATCCTTTAGTGTTAGATATTTAATTTCTATTGCATATTAGAAAGGATTGATTTCTGGATTCAAGCTGACTATTATGGTATCCCAAGCCATAGGAATTTCTCTCCATAATAGAATTGGCAACTCCGCTGGGGAGTTCCTAGTAGTTGTCCTTCAGGGGCTTTCTATCGGCATTTAATGACTTTGAATTGCTCTTTCTCTCTTGATTCTATATCGGATTTGGGGGCGTGTTTTCCTGGTAGTGTCTGATTGGTGTGAAGTTTGTCTCAGCTTGTTTGTTTGCCTTGATTTTTATGCACCTTTCTTCCTGTACATGAGTTTTGAACTCACAGTCGCGTATACATGCGGGTTTCTCTTCAATTTCCGTGTATACATGCAGGTTTACTGCAAACAGTCGTGTATGCCCTTAGTTTTGCCTTTTAGTGGAAGTTAAATGGTTTTTGGGTGAGTTGTGATGATTTCTTAGTCTCCTTTGATACTGCCTGAGTTTGTATACACCTCTGTTTCTAACCAGAGACTTTTTTTTTAGGGTAATTTTTTTTTTAAAAGAAGGTTCTTGTCATGGCATTTTCGATTTTTTGTTTGGGATTAGTACATTAGATTTCTTTTACCTTAGTGCTTTGCTTGAGTGCTGCTTAAGTGTGCTTGTAGAGTCTAGGGGTTGTAGAATCATTCTTTTTCTTTTTGTATCTCATTTTATTTCAAAAAATCCAAAAATATTTTCTTATCATCATGCATTGCATTTTGCATTTTGCATAGTACTTGCACTAGTTGCATGGCCATATCCCTATTTTGAGTAATAAATCCAATTAAAATCAACGCTTAATTAAAATGAATTACACTCTTTTCTTTTATAGGGTGCACCAACAAGATTAGGTTTTAGGGTCTTGGAATAGTTCATTGTGAGTAAATTCTCCAAGACCACTAAACAACAACATGTATGTGTCTGTCCAGGTGAGTGTGTGAAATCCTTGGTATAACTAGTGTTTCTCAGAATCCTCCTCTCCAAAGGGAGTTAAGCATGAGGCAGTGTGAGCAGTTATTGATTGGGATGACCCCTAGTCATAACTGAGTAGCACCGGAGATATTTCCAGGATTGTATTCATATCTGGGGGCTCTTTCGAGAGTTTCGGGCTTTGCTACCCTGCCCATACGGTCAATCCCACCTGCGACTGTCTGCCTGAGAATTGATTATATTGAGGTGACCTTAGTGGCCTTACCTAGGATATCGAGGGGGTACTTTGCAGGGGTTATTCTGCTACTGTCCCGACCAGGTTGGGGTCAGACAACACAGTCACTTTATGCGTTGAAGCTGAGGGCCACAATAATTGGTTACGTACCTCTGCTTGTTGTGTATGGGAGTCTCAAGCCTCTCCTAGGCGAGACATACCTACTTCATTCGAGAGCTCACTTATCCTACCCTTGATTGCTTACATTTGGCTTTAGATTTTATTGGTGATTGCTCTGTGCACGATAGCTTGCCTAGGGATTGCGTAGATAGAGAGTCTTTTATATTTTTTGAGTCATTGTGGATTCGGGTGTGGCTCCTCGTCGTTCTCGTCATTTAGCAGGATTTCCACCTTCTACATCTCCTCCTCCTTTGGGAATGATAAATAGATAGTCCAGGTAGACTACTTTGCATATTGATTTACACACCATGGGAGACCATATGGAAGGTATTCCTGAACCACCTTCTCCCATTCATGTGGAAGATGGGGAGTTTACTCCTACCTATGATCCTTCACCCAACTTGACTGAGTTAGGTCCTATGATTTCTAAGATAGGAACCTTTCATGATAGACCTACTCACTCTAGGGTTGATTTCCCATTGACGCATCGTCGGTATGGAATGCTGGAGGATGACAAGACTCATTTTGAACCCACGAGCACTAGTTATGGTAGTTATGGTATGTCTGGTTTTACTACACATGATTTGGCATTTCATGTCAAATCCAAGTTCGAGCTTAACACTATGCCTAGGGGCACTCTCATTCCTTACCATGTAGAGAGGTTTGGGAGCACTAGTCACATTGCACCTTCCATCCCGGTGGTGGAAGTTACATCACACATTCCTCCTAGGTATAGGGTTAGTGATCCTATTAGGATACTAGATCCAAGACGAGTGACTATAGGGAATAGTACATACTTAATTACACAGATCCCTTCGTCCTCTGTCCCTAGTTCTTCAAATGTTCACCCTCCACCTTATTCATGTGGTCCTTCGAGCTGAAACGTTGCTACGAGTTATGTCCATATTGAGGTTACTAGACTGGTTGTGTCTTAGCTTCATGCACCCCCTGTTGTTTTGGGAGGTCATGTTCATAATTCTAGAGGTCACATTCCTACTTCCGGAATGTATATTCCTACTTCCAGAGTGTATGTTCCTACTTACGGAGTGTCTCATGGGACATCTCATGTGATGACTTATGGACCCTATTATGGGACACAGTATGGACAGGGTTCTTCACCTTATGGGGGCGGGTATCAACAACCTGCTTACTCTCCAAATTATGGCTTTGTAGCTCCTAATAGTCAAGGTCCACCACACTATAGTGCTTCCATGCCACCCTATACGGGTCAAACGGGAGGAGGGCACTATGGCCAAGGCCATGGTGGTAATCAGACCTATGTGAATCAGAACTATCAAGGAGCAGTCCATCGACCTCATCATCCTAGGCTCCCTTTCCTCACGACGTTGAATCTTCCTGAATTGTCGAGATTGATGAACGATCCTGTAGCTCATGACTCAGCTTGGCCGGCTGTCCCTACTAAGCTTCCCTCGGACATACCTAAGTTCGAGGGAAAACTGGGAGAGGATCCGAGTGAACATGTTACTACCTTTCACCTATGGTGCTCTTCGAATTCCTTACACTAGGACTCCATCCATTTAAGGCTATTTCAATGCACCCTTACCGAGCCTGCTGCAAAATGGTATATAGAGCTACCTAGGGGGGCATTCGCTTTGTTCGATCACCTAGCGATGACTTTTCTTAACCACTTCCAGCTACCATTGCGTTATGATGTTGGTACTGAACTCTTGTCGACATTTTGGCAGAATAAAGCCACACATATCTTGGATCATATTCAAGAGTGGCATAGATGGAAGAGGTTAATTCGTTATTTCCATATATAGCGAAGGATGTTTATACATCCAGAGTGCAAAATGAGGAACAAGTGATTTTTAGGGAGCAGGAACTGGACTTGATTTATGCTCAATCTGGTTTGTTATATGAGATTATTCCCAATGCTCTGCATTCTAGTTTCGACCCAAAATTTAAACCTGGACCACATGTTGATGGCATTTTTGGTTGTGCAAGTGCTAAACCTGCGGATTTAGTTGCAAAACAAGTTAGTCAATTGTCAATCAACCAATCTGCTTCAGGACAAGCCATGGTTTCGTCTCAACCTTCCCAAACGGTCAGTGTACTTTAGGTGCAATCGTAGGACCAGAAGGGTAACCAGCAGCCCAGACATAATAGAAAGAAGGGTAAGAATAATCGTAAGGGTGGGAATAAGAATGAGAATGCTAATAATAATGACAATAATTCCCATAATGCTGGGGGGGACAAGCAAGCTAAATGTAAGGTTAAATTCCCTTACAAGTTATGTAAGGACGATCACCTCACTTACTTGTGCCCTTGTATCGATGAAGCCTCGAGATTCTTGGTACAGGGCCCAGCTATGCTAACCAACCCTTTACCTCACAATCAAAATATGAACTTGAGGACCCATGATCAGTCTGGTGGTGATCAAGATCCACCGGAGGGCAGTGGTCGTGGTTGCATTAACATGGTACATCCTGCGAAAGTTGTTAGGGTTAACCTTGAATTGAGATCGAGTCAAAGGTGGTTAGGTCTAGCACATGGTTTGGGCACATGGTTTGTTGTAGCCCATGGTATTGTCCCATGGTATTGCATGTGTTAAACTTGACTTGAGATCGTGTCAAAGGTGGTTAGGTCTTGCACATGGTTTGGGCACATGGTTTGTTGTAGCCCTTGGTATTATCCCATGGTATTGCATGTGTTAACCTTGACTTGAGATCAAGTCAAAGGTGGTTAGGTCTAGCACATGGTTTGTTGTAGCCCATGGTTTTGTCCCATGGTATTGCATGTGATTAAGCCTTTATAAGGCTTGAGGAGGCTCCATTGTAAATTGTACTGGATGTGGGCATTGTATTGTACTGAAAGAGAGACTATGAGAGCGTGAAGAGGAAGTGCAGCGATTTTGCTGCAGGGTGTATCCCTTCATCTTTCTGTACTGCAATAAAAGGACTGGCAAATTTATTTGTGGACGTAGCCCATCGTTTGGGTGAACCACATTATATCTGTGTCTCTCTGTACTGTTTTAATTTGTTTTGCATCTTTTTTATTGATTTAACTGTATATATGTTATTGCTCTGCGGTCCTGTTTTTCTAACAATTGGTATCAGAGCCAAAAGGTCTATTTGGTTTGTAAACTCACAGGAAAGAAGGGTTTCTGGTTCGAGTGGGAGAAATGGTGGAAGAAGGAAAGTTTAGGGTCGATAAATTTAACGACCAAAACTATCAGTTGTGGAAGATGCAAATGGAGGACTATCTGTACCAAAAAGATCTATACCTGCCATTGAGCAGAAAAGCAAAACAACCAACGGCATGAAGGATGAAGAATGGGAGGTTCTTGACAGAAAGGCACTAGGAACAATACAGCTGTGCCTGGCTTCGTCGGTGCTCTTCAATATTTTGAAAGAAATAACAACAAAGGGTGTGATGAGTGCATTGAGTAAGCTCTACAAAAAACCCTCGGCTTCTAACAAGGTATTTTTAATGAAGCGTTTATTTAATATGAAGATGTCAGAAAGTGGATCTGTTGCTGACCATTTAAATGAGTTTAATACACTTACCAGTCAGTTAAGTTCTGTAAAAGTGAACTTTGATGATGAGGTTAGGGCTCTTCTAATATTGTGCTCATTTCCAGAAAGCTAGAATAGCTTGGTCATGGCTGTAAGTAACTCTGTCCCTAGTTCAAACACTCTTAAGTTTGATGATGTTGTTAGTGTTATTCTTAGTGAGGAAATGTGAAGGAAAAGCACAGGTGAGACATCAGGTAATGCATTGACCATGGAGAGCATAGGGAGAAAAAAAGAGAGAGGAAGGAGCCCAGGAAATTGCGGCAAGTCTAAAAAGGGAAGATCCAAGTCCAGATTCGGAAAAATAGAATGCTAGAACTGCAGTAAGAAAGGACATCTAAAGAAAGACTGCAGAGCACCAAAGAAGAAAGGTGAGAGGCAGCAAGAGACTACCCAGGAAGCTAATATAGCAGGTGATGTGTTACAAGATTCTTTGATTCTTGCATTAGATAATACTATTGATTACTGGGTAGTAGATTCAGGGGCTTCATGTCATGCTACACCCCATAGGAAATTCTTTTATGATTATGTTCAAGGTGATTTTGGGTATGTGTTATTGGGGGATGATGAACCATGTAAAATTGTTGGAAAGGGTAAGGTACGGATTAAACTAAATAATGGAAATGACTAGTTGCTAAAGGATGTAAGGCACATTCCTGCTATGAAAAGAAATATGATCTCAATAGGGCAGTTGGGAGATGGCGGCTATTTGTGTACGTTTGGAGAAACGTGGTGGAAGGTCACTAAAGGATCAATGGTAATTGCAAAAGGAGATAGGATAGGTACGTTATATTTATGTACTCATAACACTAATTATTCTATTTCTGTAGCTTCCACAGAAATAGGTGTAGCATTGTGGCATCATAGGCTTGGCCACATGAGTGAGAAGGGGATGCAGATTCTCCACTCAAGGAAACTGCTTCCAGATCTGAAGCAGGTAAGTTTGGAATTTTGTGAGAACTGTGCTTATGGAAAATAAAAGAGAGTCAGATTTCTCAGGGTTGGGAAACAAAAGAAGAGTGAAAAGTTAGAGCTTGTCCATACAGATGTATGGGGACCAGCTCAGGTACAATCTCTTGGTGGCTCTTGTTATTATGTTACTTTTATTGATGATGCAACTAGAAAAACTTGGGTTTATTGCATTCGACAGAAATCTAATGTGTTTGATACTTTTAGGAAGTGGAAAGCTTTGGTTGAGAATGAGACAGGAAAAAGGTTGAAATGTCTCAGATTTGATAATGGACGCAAGTATTGCAGCAAGGAGTTTGGCAGTTACTATTCACACAATGGGATTCGCAAAGAGAAGACAGTCCCTGGAACACCCCAAGAAAATGGTGTGTCAGAAAGGATGAATAGAACGATCATGGAGCGTGCAATGTGTATGAGATTGCATGCAGGGTTTCCCTTATAGTTTTGGGCTGATGTTGTAAACACTGTTGTTTATTTAATAAATAGAGGGCCTTCAAGCGCTTTGGATGGTGGAATTCCAGAGGAGGAATGGACAGGTAAACAGGTAAAATACTCATTTCTGAGAACTTTTGGTTGTGAATCATTTGTCCATATTGATAAATATGATAGAACAAAGCTTGAGGCTAAATCCAACAAATGTACCTTTATTGGATATGGGGTTGATGATTTTGGTTATCGCTTATGGGATCTTAAAAATCGCAAAGTCATTAGGAGTAGAGATGTAGTATTCAATGAAAAGGTCATGTACAAAGATCAGTTGCAGGGAAAGAAAGAAGAAAAGGAAAACACAGAGTACACAGTGCTTGATGAAATCAAAGAAAATGAAGTTCCAAAAGCACCAGAAAATAAAGAGCAGCAGCAGGTACCTGAAACTCCTGCAACTGTAAGAAGGTCTACCAGGTTAAGTAGACCCCCTGAACGATTCTCTCCTTCACTGTATTATTTATTGATGACTGATTCTGGTGAGCCAGAATGTTTTGAAGAAGCAATGCAGGTAGAAACTAGAAAGAAGTGGGAGCAAGGCATGGATGAGGAGATGGACTCATTGGTAAGAAACCAGACTTGGGATCTGGTTAAGTTGCCTGCAGGGAAAAGGGTATTGCAGAATAAATGGGTTTACAGGTTAAAGGAAGAATATGGAGGAAAGAAGCGGTACAAGGCTAGAATTGTTGTAAAGGGGTTTGCACAAAAGAAAGGTATAGACTTTGATGAAATATTTTCTCCTGTTGTTAAAATGACTTCAATTAGAACTATTTTAAGTCTAGTGGTGGTAGAAGATTTGCATCTTGAACAATTAGATGTAAAAACGGCCTTTCTCCATGGGGATTTGGAGGAAGAGATTTATATGCAGTAGCCACAATGGTGTGAGGTCAAAGGGAAGGAGAATTTGGTTTGCAGGTTGAAGAAGAGCTTGTATGGCCTGAAGCAAGCTCCAAGGCAGTGGTATTTAAAATTTGATAAGTTTATGACAGAACAAGGTTATGATATATGTCATTCTGACCACTGTGTTTATTTCAAGAGGCTAGATAACGAAAGATATATTATCTTGTTATTGTATGTGGATGACATGCTTGTTGCAGGGTATAACATGCAGGATATAAATGTGCTCAAAAGAAAACTAGCTAAATCATTTGCAATGAAGGATTTGGGTGTTGCAAAGCAAATCCTTGGTATGAGAATAACAAGAGAGAGGGAAAATCACAAATTGACATTGTCTCAAGGTGAGTACATAGAAAAGGTGTTGCAGAGGTTTAGAATGAAGAATGCAAAACCAGTCAGCACACCTTTGGCCAGCCATTTCAAACTAAGAAAGCATATGTGTCCAAAGACACGGGAAGAGATAGATTACATGTCCAAGATTCCCTATTCATCAGTAGTTGGGAGCTTGATGTATGCCATGGTGTGCACAAGACCAAATATTGCACATGCAGTGGGAGTTGTGAGCAGGTATATGAACAATCCAAGTAAAGAGCATTGGAAAGTAGTACAGTGGATTCTCAGGTAATTGAGAGGTACCACTTCTCATGCATTATGTTTTGGAGGTTTAGACACTGTTATACAGGGATATGTTGATGCAGATATGGTTGGCGATAAAGACAACAGGAGGAGCACCATAGGGTATGTGTTCACTGTAGGTGGAACAGCAGTAAGTTGGATTTCAAAACTGCAACAGGTTGTTGTGCTTTCAACAACGAAAGCAGAGTATGTTGCTGCTACAGAGGCTAGTAAGGAGATGATTTGGTTGCAAAGGTTCATGGAAGAATTGGGTAAGAAACAGGAGAATAGTAGGTTGTACAGTGACAGCCAGAGTGCCATTCATCTTGCAAAGAACTCAGTCTTTCATTCAAGGACTAAGCATATAGAACTCAAGTACCACTTCATAAGATCTGTTCTAGATGAAGAACTGTTAAAACTGGAAAAGATTCACACTAGCCAGAATCCTGTAGACATGTTGACAAAGGGAGTAATCAGAGAGAAACTGAGTTCTTGCTCGGTTTCTGTTGGCCTTAAAGCCTGAAGGTGAAAAGAAGAAATTTTCCAAGTCTAAGGTCCAGCAAGTGCAGCAACGGTAGAGTTGCTATGATTAGTCACCATGAAGGCACATAAAAAAATGTAATGGAGTAGTTTGCATGTAAATGGGCATATGTCTGTAAGACCTGGTAAGGCATGCATACCCCTGGTAACTCACCGGTAAAGTCAGGAGATAGACCTAGGTGATAGGGGGGTGTATGTAAGATTCCTTAGTAAATAATTGAGGGGAGTTGGTGATTACTCCAAGTCAAGTTTAAAGGGGGGATTGTTAGGGTTAACCTTGACTTGAGATCGAGTCAAAGGTGGTTAGGTCCAGCACATGGTTTGGGCACATGGTTTTTTGTAGCCCATGGTATTGTCCCATGGTATTGCATGTGTTAACCTTGACTTGAGATGGAGTCAAAGGTGGTTAGGTCTAGCACATGGTTTGTTGTAGCCCATGGTTTTTTCCCATGGTATTGCATGTGATTAACCTTGACTTGAGATCAAGTCAAAGTTGGTTAGGTCTAGCACATGGTTTGGGCACATGGTTTGTTGTAGCCCATGGTTTTTTCCCATGGTATTGCATGTGATTAAGCCTTTATAAGGCTTGAGGAGGCTCCATTGTAAATTGTACTGGATGTGGGAATTGTATTGTACTTGAAGAGAGACTGTGAGAGTGTGAAGAGGAAGTGCAATGGTTTTGCTGCAGGGTGTATCCCTTCATCTTTCTGGACTGGAATAAAAAGACTAGCAAATTTCTTTGTGGACGTAGCCCATCGTTTGGGTGAACCATGTTATATCTGTGTCTTTCTATACTGTTTTAATTTGTTTTGCATCTTGTTTAATGATTTAACTGTATATCTATTATTGCTCTGCGGTCTTGTTTTTCTAACAAAAGTTGTGACCTGTGCGAAGGACTATGGTTCGTCACAACCCATCCTAGGAAAGGAACCTGATCCACCAGGGTCTCCTTTACGTAATGAGAAACCTATGGATAAACTTGAAGCTGCACCTTGTATTCCTACGGGAGTCCTTAAGCGTTCGAGGCATAATTCTAATGCTAGAGCCACCCAGAACTATTCAGTAGTTGAGGATTTGGGCCACACTCCTTGTGCGATGTCTGCATTGGAAGTGCTTCAGAGTTGTCCTTCACAAATGAAGGCTTTGCTTTCTGCCCTTGGTGTGAATGATGATGATTCTTCCTCCGTGATTAAATTTGAAACCGTAGGACTTCAGCCTCGCTTTCCTTACTATGTGTCTCTTTTGATTTATGTATAATGTCTTAATATGACCATCAAGCGCACTGTGATTGATGAAGGCGTTGCTGCTTCTATGATGTCTTTATCGTGTTGGAAGGTTTTAGGTTCCCCTGAGTTGTCTAAATCAGTGACCATGTTAACTGCATTCAATGGGAGATTTTTTAGGCCGCACAGCATCCTTCCTTCCCTTAAAGTCCGTTTGGGAGGGAAGATCATTGTGATAGAGGTCGAGGTGGTTGATGCGCCCCTTGACTACAATCTCTTACTGGGTAGGAAATGGATGTATAGTATGCAAGCCATTGTTTCTTCCCTATTTCGCATTGTATTCTTTCCATTTAATGGGAAGATAGTCACGATTGATCAAACGACATTCAAGAATCTGTCTATTACCGTATCTTTAGGAGCTTCGATCCCGATCATTGAACACTCTCAGCCGACAACTGGGAATGTGGGTGTAGGCATGTATCCATCCCTCATGGGAAGTTTTAGTTGTCCTGCATTGATCCTTATGATAGGGTATAGTTTTGGTGAGGCTTTGAAATCTATGATATCGGTGTCTTTTCGCATGAGTCACATGGAAGATCCTTGGGTTCTTCCTACACTAAGTACTCCAAGTGAGCCCATCGCGATGGATGTGTCGTTGCCTACAACTATGATAGCTTGTCAAGCTAATATTAAGTCTATTGCAGAGCCCAGTCCTTCCTCTTCACAGATAGAGGAGGAGGACCCTTATGTGCTGTCGGCATGCGCAGTGTAGTCTTCTCACGCACACGACTGCCTTGATACGGTTTTCCCTTTAGATGAAGCAATTATTGAGGCTATGTTGGGAGTTGAGCCACCATGGGAAGAACTCCATCATAGATCTTACTTTCTTCCTGAGCTTGACTGCTTGGAGCGTGAGGACTTTAGGGCGGTTCTTAGTGAGAGAGTTGGTATTCCTATGGTTCCATTAAGCTCTCCTAGTTTGATGGCTGATGGAAACATGGAAAACATACATATCTTCAATGATTCCTATCAATATCTCTTGCGATCCTGGCAGGATAGAGAATGTCTATATTGGGGCAGAATGTTCCCATGCTGAGATTCAAGAAACACCGAGCTATTTAAAGAATTCTATGATATATTTGCTTGGTCTTATGACGAAATGCCAGGTATTGACCCTCGTATTTTCCAACACAAGATTAATACTTATCCTAACACTAAGCCTATTCAACAACGCTTGCGTGCGGTGAATCCTAGGAAAGCACCCGCGATTAAGGAAGAGATAGAAAAAATGTTGAAATCCGATTTTATCTATCCCATTCCCTTGATAGAGTGGGTTTCAAACCCGGTTCCGGTGGATAAGAAGCACGGAGCGATTCACATATGTACTGATTTCCATGATTTTAATCGTGCCTGTCCTAAGGACAATTTCCCCACACCATTTATTGATCAGATTTTGGATGAGTGTGCAGGTAGCGAGGTTTTTTCCTTTATGGATGGCTTTTCCGGATATAATCAGATACAAATTAAGCCTGAGGACCAACATAAGACTGCATTTATTTGTCCTTGGGGACCAAAATCGAAGAAGTCTTTAATTTTTGCAAAGCTTATATTGGATTTCCCAAGCGAGGTCGAGGAGTTGGTTTGTGAAGATATGTTTGTCGATGAACACATCTTCTTAATCTCAACTTTAGACCCATGGTATGGGGATATAATTATATATTTACAAACATTGAAGGCCCCTACTCACCTCTAATGGGATGAACGACGACGATTATGTCACATGTCTAAGAATTACCTCATAGTGGATAACACTTTGTACCGCCGTGGGGTAGATTCCATTTTACGATGTTGTTTAACTCATGAAGAGGCTGAGGTAGTGTTGAATGATTACCATGGAGGGGCGTGTGGTGGTCATTTATCTGGGCTTTCTATAGCCCAAAATATCTTAAGAGCAGATTATTTCTGGCCGTCGATCTTTAAGGATTGTGTAGATGCAGTCAAGAGGTTCCACCCTTGCCAAGTGTTCGCACGTAATATGCACTCGAAACCTACCCCGTTACATCAAATTATCACCGTCGGTCCCTTCAATAAGTGGGGGCTTGATTTTATGGCTTGTAACCCAGCTTCGGCTGGGGGGTATCATCATATCATAGTGGATGTTGATCACTTCATGAAAAGGGTTGAGGCTATTCCTACAATTAAATCCGACGGTGAGACAACCGCCCACTTCGTCTTCAACCAGATTATTACTCGGTTCAAAATTCCGAAAGAGCTTGTCACTGACCATGGCTCACACTTTCAGAATCATATGATGGAAGAGTTGGCATCAAAGTTAGGGTACAAGCAAGAGCATTCCTCCTCTTACTACCCTCAAGCGAATGGACAGGTAAAAGTAGTGAATAAATCACTCAAATCCATTCTCCAACAAACCATCGCACAAAGAAAGAATAATTGGCACATCATGTTATATCCTGCTTTGTGGGCATATAGAACCGATGTTAAGACTGCCACGGGTTTTTCTCCATATCTACTTGTACAAGGAGTGGAGTCGATATTGCCGGTTGAATGCAAGATTCCTTCTTTAAAGCTAGCCATAGAACTCTTACCAGACACTTCACCATTGGAGGATTGTTTGGTCCACCATGAGAAACTTGATGATCAGCATTGAGATGCCTTGGTGGCTCTAGAAGTAAATAAATGTCACGTAAAGATCTAGTATGATAAGTCTGTCCATCCAAAGAGGTTTAGTGAGGGAGACTTGGTCCTTTTGTGGGATCAACCAAAAGAACCCTTGGGGGCAGGAAAGTTTAATCCCATGTGGCATGGTCAAACGTGTGTTAGAGAAGGGTGCTTATGAGTTAGTGGATTATGAGAGAACGGCCTTGGCAGAGCCTAGAAATGGGCTCTATCTCAAGAAGTACTATGCATGATTCTCAGCCAAGGCTAGTTATTTTATATTATTGTACAGTTTTGCATAGTTAGGTCTTTTTCTTATAGTGATCGGGTTTGTGATTAGTTTTCATTTCTTTTAGCAGATGTCAATGGAATCTTCCACCTACATAGGATTTGCGGATGGTGCGAGCCATCACACTCAACACTCGGCCTCTACTACTTGGGTGATTTATACTCCTATGGGTCAGGTACTGTCTTCAGGAGGCGTATGTTTGCGGCCATCTTCCAACAATGTTGCTAAATATAGTGCCATTATTGAGCTTCTATGGGATTCCATTTCACATGGCATTCTCTCTCTTGAGGTACGTCTTGATTCGGAGTTAGTAGTGTCACAGCTTAATGGTTTGTACCATGTTAGAGATCTGAAGTTATTAAGAAGATGCTTACATGTGAGATTATTAGAAAGGCAATTTGACAATATAACATACATATACATTCCAAGAATTAATAATCAAGTTGCTCACTCATATGCTAACTATGTGTTAGATTGTCATTTGTTTCATACACAGTAAATTCATCACAAACAAAATTTTTACACATGTAAATAAATAAACCGATCCCCATAAAAAAATTTGTATAACATCCAAAATGTGGTAATACATAGTGTCATGATACAAAAATGGGGCTCTCAAGCCACCAACATATAATACATGGTAGTACAAAATGTATAGACTCCTGGGTATCTAATCCTATGGAGGAGGAGGGGGGTTGTGATCATGGAAGGTCACTACGGATCTAGCTAGCCATCAAAATAATTGCACCCATGCTCGTGGTACACCCACCACCTAGCGCTGCATAGCCTCAGGAAAGTCCTCAACTTGCACCATGGGAACCCTATGTGTCAGCCTCACAAAATTGGTATGAATGCTCTAGAGCGTCTGCTCCACATCCACACCCATGATATCATCTCCTCTTCCCATTCGTCTATGACGAGGGAAGCCTTCCGGCCACCATGGTCCCACATATGCATACAAATGGTAGATGTCACTATGTATCGTCATGCAAAAATATGTCTTTTGATTCCATATAATCAAAAAACACAAAAAAAAATAACTCAAAAATAAAAAAAGAGAGGGTTGAGATTCATTACCTATATCGCCATATGCCAATCCTTGTGGTAGCGGCATGTCTGAGTCCCCCCCAGAAATCTATCCCCGCATAGGGGTATTCATCGATGGAAACTATCTATCGTCACCACCATGGAAAGAAATCAGCTGGATAGGGGTTGGCCATCCTACCTCCCCCTAGTCTGCGCATCGCATCTGCCCAACGCCATTAGGCTGGATCTCGAACCCCATGAAGAGGAACATCAACTCTGGGGCTCAATCCTAGAACACGCTCGAAGAAAAATGTGCTCAATATATTGTTGAACTTGAAGTTCCACACTATGCCCACCTTACACTCACTGAGTTGATGTTTCATGCTTCTCAGTAGTGTGGTGCTCCAGTCATAAATCGTGGGTCTCATGCACTCCACTGCATAGAACATCAGAGGCTATGAGGCCTAGTGGAGTGATGCCAAGCCTTCTATCCTACCTAATGTCAATAGTATGGCATTTAGGCTCAGCACCTGTATAGAATTGGTAGGGACCTAACTCCCCACCTTCTCTATGTCTGGATAGCAGTACACCGCAATGTACTCATCGATAGTTAGGCCACCTCCTGGCCCACCATGAGAACAAAGGTTCACTACTTCCCCCTATCAGGAAATCCCAATAATGAAGTATATGTCCTCCACCTCTATAGTGAGGGACATCCCATCTATATGGAAGGACTCAGAGTTTGGATCCCAGTAATCCACCAGCATCTGCAATAATCTTGGTTTGATCCTCAAGCCACCAAGACACCAAAACTTATAGAGTCCACATGCACATAGAGCTTGTTGAGCCATTAGATCAGCCCTTACTACCTCCTCTACCTCACCATGTTCATGCTCTCTCCATTCTAGGACCATCCTGCATAAAAAATTGCAATTTTGCCCATTATATTACTTGAAAAACCTTATGTGCATCCTCATATGCGACTGTTTTCCAAACAGTCGTGTATGTACACGACTGTGGGGGAATTTTCTGCGTATATCCATCCCTATACACGGGAAAACCCTCGATTTCCGCGTGGGCTGCAGTGCCCTTTTTAGTTTGGCCTAGAAACCTCAAATGACCATGGAATTTGATAAAAATTGCATCAAAATAAAAGAGAAGAGCATGAGGAAATGCCTGGAAGAAACGATAGTGGATTCCACCGGCTGGATCTCCTAGAATTCGCTGTTGAAAATCTGAGCTCAATTGGGTAAAAATTTCAAATGTTTTATAATATTTTTAATTGTTTACTATTTATAGAAATTTTTCAAATTTTTGAAAATTTTTACCCCCTTTCCTATAGTTTCGACAATTTCTAATCATTTTGGACCGTTTTTTACCTAACTCATGATGTAGGGGACCTTTTTCAGTGTCGTTTCAGCCGTTGGATTGACCCGTTCATACCGATCTTAGGTATCATGTCTAAACTGGCATATAGGTTAGGTTTCATCATCGTTTGCATTTTGCATGACCGTATGACCGTTTCATCATAACCATAGGTACGAACCCACTCTATTATGTCACGGAACCTTCTTGTTGTTTTAGAAGTGGCATGATATGAGTGGAAGAGCTTGACCTTACATGGGTACCCTAGTTATCACCTTATTTTCATTTGGTGCCCATGCTGACGTTTTGTCCTTTAGGGTGTGGGAGTCCATTATATAGTACTACCATGACATTTCGCAAGAGCCTCATACTCCTCTTGATCTTTTGCTAGCCTATTTCCCTCAGGTCTCCCTTATGTCAAGTTGTGATTACATTATAATGAGCTTTTCCTGCCTTATTGAGCTTTATGCCAGCTTCCCTAACATTGCACTTCAGCCATATAGCATGAGCTTGTCTCATCTCTAGCCATGTAGAGCCATTTTATATATCCTTTACAGCTTGATTCCCTTTTTACTGGGACGGGATTTTTCCCCAAGTGTCGATATCCTACACATGTATCCTTGCATTGATCATAGGTATGTTCCACTACTTGGAACTAGTTTGTTTTCCCTTATGACACTTGTCTCCTCCTAGTCTGTAACTATAAAGCAATTTTATTCTTTTTCAAGCTTTTTAAATATTTGAAAAAGTCCAAAAAAATAAAAAAACCAAAAATCCGGAAAAGGAAAGATGTTATCTTTGGCAGCTGTCGAGTCGTTTCGCCTTCGAACAGAGCACTGTATATCACATCCATTGGTTGGGTTTATAGTTTTACTTTAGGAGGTGTACTCATTTATCTGAGTTTATCTCCACCGACTGGTTAAGCTTCCAGTCCCCATGGAGCCTCTGTCAATGCCTCTTGTGTCACAGAGATGTCCCAGTTTGTATATCAAGTCTATGCTGCCGTTATTTAGTCACCATTTTCTGTTATGCTCTTGTTCGAAGGAAGTTGAAGCCTGAGTCGACCATTCCTCAGTTATCCTGACTTTGAATGTTGGCCATTCCCGGTACAGATATTGGTTCATGCACCTTATTATCGAGTCCTTCCACATTATACAGCTTTGCTGAGTACCTTGTGTTAGATGATGGAGGATGCCTTAATGCCCTCCTTCCAGCGGATTTCATCCCATCGACTTCAGATCATTTATTCTGGGATTGAAATCTAGAGTCATTTTGAGTTCCTTGAGACTTGCAGTCATCAGTGGCAGGTTCTCTCACCATCGACAGTCTTTGGGAATACATCAATGTCCCCTGATCGATGGATCCTCTCAAGTGTTCAACCTCAACACATTTATTCACACTTGTTAGTTTGTACTCTAGTACCTTGATTCCCATTTTCATTATCAGTGGGTGATCTCGCGTCTGTTAACGGTATACCTCAATGACCGGTAATCAAACGATGGACTACTATGTTTGACCTCGACACCTCTATTCACATATTAGGACATGTACTCATAGCGGTTTGTGTAGAAGACCTTCCATATTGGTGGCATCTCTTATATGCTACCTCCTTGATCGTGCCAGTGTTCATGAGATTTCAGCTCTTGTGACTTGATTCCAGTATATGTCAGACATTTCCAGCTCTTGTGGAGATCTTGATCTATTATATCTTCAGTCATTATGGAGATCATGGTCCTTTGTATATCTTCATCATGGATATTCTGATCTATGTATATTTTACATGGCAATGACCACTTATGTGATATCTTGTATCATGCCTATTCATGGCCATTGTACTCTTATGTATCCGGGACTGCTATATGTATTTGCAGTATGTGCAGAGTTGTATCATTGTACTATGCTGATTGGGTGGTTGGTCTTCCATTTGGGATTCTTCATCACTCCACTTCTAGGATGGACTTATAATGTATTTTGGCCATCGTATGACCCCTCTAACCTCACATATTAGGGGGCATATGTTATAACTGATTTTACCACTCCAGGTGAATCACACTTTGTATGGCCTTCCCCTGTCCCTCTACAGACTCATTAGACCCCTTGGACCATTTTTTGTCCTTTGATGTTTCCTTGACCATCCCTAAAAACATGTGAAAAATGATACACACGACTTTTAAACCCTTAATCACATATATACGTGGGTTTGACCCCTAAAACCGCGTACATCAGGATGTGTCCATAATCCAAATCCTTTTGGAGTTTTCCTTGACATGGATCCGACTCACTTGACTCCTAGCTTTCCCTATGCCTTGAGATCGCTCAAATTCGACCTTTCATTACCCCTTTGAAAATATATATAAGGAACTCTATGGTACATTGAAGGCATATGAGAGAATTGAGAGCAAAGAAACTATAGTGCATTATTGCCGGAACTTATGCTTGAGTCTGCATCCCTTTGTCCCTTGGAGCACTTTGGTGTTCTTCCCAAGCTTGCCTTTTGCCTGTGAGCTTGTTATCGAGAGATGGAGGATTGAGGTGGTGGATTCCCAAGTGGGGGATTCAGTTTCTCCAATTTGCAGACGTGCTGACAGAGGTTGTATCTATTGTAATCTCTGATTTTATATTAATAGAAATATCTTTTCCTATCCAATAATGTATGTTTGAATGAATATTTTATCCATGGGATGTTTTAAAATGCTTATACATTGTTGATTATATATGCTAGAATAGATCTAACACTAGTATATATAGTATGCTTGTATTGTTTACTTGTTGTTGAGGAAGTAATATATCAATTCAAGCTGAAGTTGGAAAGCTCAACAGGGATCTACTTCAACTATCTAGAATAAGGTACAAGGTCTGATCCTTTAGTGTTAGATATTTAATTTCTATTGCATATTGGAAAAGATTGATTTCTGGAGATAATATGTCTATTGTGGTACCCCAAGCCATAGGAATTTCTCTCCGTAACACCCGTGTATTTTTCTTGTACACATCAAAAATGGATGTTTCTTGAATTTTGGGTAGTTTGGGTAGTTATGAAACTGACTCCTTCAGTTGTAAATAATTTGTCTTTGAACCTATATCTTCAGGAACATATAAATATAGGTAGAGAGGTCCATGAGAGGGGACCTGAATCATTGCATTGTTATATTGGATGAATTGGGACTCTTATTCCCCAGCCATAGGAACCCTTTCCTCTACAACAAAACTAATGACTCCACTGGGGAGTGCCTCATCTATATTGGGTTTCTCTATTTTTATTCCAGCATTTTGTAAGGTATTAGGTCCTTCTTTCCACTTAGGAACACCTTCTCAACCTGATAGTACACCATCCCTGCCTTCCTAAGGCAGTTTTTGGCTTTTTTGTGGGGCATTTTCTCACCCATCCGCAAGTTGCAGACTCCATAGTCACATGTCTGAGATGTATAGATGACCTTCTCTACTGTCAACCTACATATGACATGCGACCTTTCAGTAGGGAAACTTTTGTATGCCCCTCAAACAATGTTTTTCCTCATTTTTGTGGGTTTTTCTGATGTTTGAGGGTTGTTCAGTAGGTATTTTAGGGTCCTTTGTAGGTGCATGACTTGAGGGAGTTAGTGTCATCCATTTTTTGTGTTATTTATTTAGTTTTCAAGTCCTTTTGTATCATTATGGTTTTCTCTTTGCTCATCCCTCTCACCCCTTTGCTTAGTTTGATTTTGAGTTTATGTTTTTGGCTAGCCTTTGTTAGTGATCTTTGTCTGAACTTAGAAGATTAATGGTATTTGTTTACTTATTATTTTGTAGGTTAACTTCACCTTTCCAAAGTAGTTGAATTGTCTTCCTTCCATGTAGGGTTTATACTGACTTTAGGGCATTCTAAAGTTTGTTTTGTGGTTGTATAGCAGAGTGCCTTTTGCTTTGTTTTTGTCATCTGCATACTTTAGTTTGTAGGTAGTTTTTCTTTTGCATTTATAAAAGAAAAAAAAAGAACATATAGTTTTTTAATATGCATGTAGATTAGGGTTTTGTATTTAATTCAATGCATATCATTATTCTTGAAAAAATAAAAAGAAATTGTTCTTTTGTTTCTTTCAAGTTTCTATTTGAAAAATCAAGAGAATAGTTTTTTTCTTTTTGCATTTCATTTATCTTTGCCTATTCATATTGTTTCAACATTGAGTCAAAACACCATTGGTTTCACCTTCTCCACCCCCTTTGAGTAATTAAAATCCCTTTAAAATAAACGCTTAATATTTAAAATTTAGGAACTGATTATTTCTAGGTATGACACACACTAGTCTAGGCTAGTGTTTTGGGTTAGGGATATCTTAACTTCCCAAAAATTCAAACTCAAACATAGTGGCCTATATATTATTAAATCCAACTTCATTGGGAAAGACACAAGAAAGCTCCTCTGACATAGGATTCAATCATGAAGTCGTGCGATACTGAGTTGTTGGAAATACTCCTCCACTTCTCAGTAAAGCATACACCGGAGTTGTTGCACATTTGGGGACTCATCCAATACCTCCTCCTGACCCCACGTGGTGCCTGGTACTGTTTGGGTTTTGGGCTTATCTACCCTTCCCATTTGCATTGGCTAGACTGATGACTATTTCGCTGGACTTTCTCCACAATTTTGGTATCCTTGGTATCTTGTCTGCTAGGATCTTACACAGGTGGCATTGGAAGATTGTTTCCAGTACACCTAGGGTAGATTTAGAAGGTAACCTAGGTAGACAATCTGGGAGGGTAGATAGGTGATTCTAGCACTTTCACCCAAAGGGATCTTCATGAGATGCCAAGTAACTACTCTCCTTCCTTCACTGGCTATTTATGGGCACTCATCATCCCAAACTTACCTTTGGAAGGAATATTTGTTTGCTTAGCTTGATACTTAGGTATTTTTCTATTGATGTGTTCTTTGTACTGTTGGTTGCTTTTCGAATTCAGACTTTGTCTTATTGTTTGAAACTATGTCTAACACCCCTTTGAACACCAACCAAGAGATCCCCATGCTAGGAACTCCTTGTACTATTCCTCTTACAGGGAATGTTGTTGTTCCTTTGATGGCCACCTTAAATCTGCTTGGATTCATTCTAGGGATACCGGTGTGGTTTTTTTCCAATCCAACTATCATGAATGCTCCTGATGCTTCTCATGTAAGATCCTTATATCAAGGGAATCAAAACATTGATTCCCCTTCACTTGTAGTTTCTTCTCCTCCTCCTTCTACCTCATGCGGTGAAAGTTCTGACACTAGTAACCGTTAGTCTAAAAATAGTAAAAGAAGGAGGAATAAGAAGAACACTCGTAAGCAAAGGTGTAGTCATTCAACCTTTGCTAGTCAAGTTGAACCTCACTACCCAACCTATGCAGTTCATGCTGGGGGCACCTATCCAACCTTTCTAGGTCATGTTGGATCTAAGAACTCAACCTCTTCAATTCAAGTTGATCTTCACCATCCACCCTCTGTTGATCATGCTAGTGGGATCGTTCCAACCATTCCAGGTCACATTGGATCTAGTCACTCGGCCTCTGCAGTTCATGTTGGGGGAACCCATTCAACCTCTGTATTTCAAGTTGAACCTCCCCATCCAACCTCTACAGGTCATGTTGGATCCATCCACCCAGACTATTAAGTTCATGTTGGGGGAATACACTCAATTGCTGCAAAGCATGTTTATCCTTCCGATCCAACCTCTGTAGGTCATGTTGGACCCAGTCTCTCAACCTCTATAGGTCAAGTTTGGGGCAGTCTCTCAGTCTATGTGGTTCATGCTGATGGAAAATAGTCATCCACTGTGATTCATGTTGACACTGTTGAAAATACTAACCATTCAAAACAAAGGCCCAAGTTTCCTTGTAATCTTTGTGAGGGAGACCACCTTACTTATCTATTCCCTACCATTGGATATGTATGAAGAGTTTTCTTCCAAGGTCATCGTGTTTTTTAACATCTTGAAGTATCTAAACAACCACCCTCTCTTAGTCAGGTTGGACCCAGTCTCCTAGTCTCTGTAGGTCATGTTGGGGGGAAACTCTCAACCTCTGTAGGTCATGTTGAGAGCAAACAGTTAGCCACTGCTATTCATGCTAACACCATTAATAAATTTGGTCATTCGAAGTGAAAACTTAAGTTCCTTTGTAAGTTATGTGAGGGAGATCATCTTACTCACTAGCTCCCCACTATCATGGAGGTGTGAAGAGTGTGGTCTGAGACTCAAGAATATACTGCTCCTAAACAACCTATAGTTTCTCAAAAACCTACTCAACCTTTGGTTGATCTAGTGGTCGAACCTTCCTAGTCTTTGGTTCACCCCACTCTTCTTTTGGAGAGTGACCCTTATGTGATTGAATCAATGTCATCTTTGGTCAATCCCATTTTCCCTTCAGAGAGTGACTTTCACAAATAGGTTGAATTGATTCCATTGTCAATCAATCCCACTCTTTATTTGGAGAGTGAAGTGTCTACTAGTCACATTTTCTTCACTACCAGTTCAGAAATTACTGAACAAGGGGGGATTGAACTCGCTTTGGATGAACCCCCACCAATCTCTTTGATTGCTTCCTTTGATTGGGATATCCTACTTGACTAGTCATTCCTTCCTTCTAATGCACCTTTCCAGATAAAGGTCAAATTTGGACAATACATGATTGCTCATTGTATTGTTGATGAAGGAGCTGTAGTTAGTATCTTTTCTGCTCGTACTTGGTGAGGCATGGGATCTTCCATACTTGTGTCAACAGCTAGTCAGTTACTGGCATTTGATAGAAGAACTAGTACAACCTTGGAAATTATTTCTCAAACACCTGTTACTTTGGGTGGGAATATCATCTTAGTTGACTTCATAGTGATAGAATACCCCTTGGACTTCAATATGATCATCGAACATGATTATGTCTATGCCATGCAAGATGTGGTGTCAACATTCTTTCGTGTGATGTAATTTAATAATGGAAAAGAAATGGTCACTATCAATCAGTTGGATTTTCTTGATCTGATTCTTGAACCAACTAGAGATCAATTCTTTCCCTTATTAATTCCTAGTGTCTCGATAGACACTACCCCGCCATGATTGAGATATGTGGCCTCATGTCCTTTGCATTCGATTGCTACTAAGAATAAGCGTTTGTTTACATGCTTACCTTCTTGGGACTTGGTCCCATCATTTGACCAAGTGATTCATCCTATATAGACTGTGGATCCCTCTCTCAACTCTGTCAATCCATTTGAAAGTTTAGACATGTGTCCTATCTCGGATGATCTCCTTCCTTTGGATGAAGTCTTCCTAGAGTCTTTGATATACTCTAACCTTGTTTTGGATGTTGGTTTAGTTGTGACTAATTCTAAACCTGATTTTATTAATAAGCCTGATCTTCCCATGGATCGATATTTTTATATTGGCCTTGTTGAGTCTTTTGGACTCTCCCTTCAAACAGCAAGTCAGTGATCCTGATGAGTTTGATTTTTCTTATGAATTTTTGCACTCCTGTGATACTAAGTTTGTTCCTGTATACTCTATCTCCCTTTTTTATTTTTTATTCTCTTCTTAGGTTGATATTATTGATCATAAATCCTTGAGTATTGGCACTATAGAGTCCTCTTTGGTTGATTTTTCCTTGACTACACCTTATGTAGAAGATAGCAAAGTTGCATGTGTTTCTGCCAAAGTGACCTCCATTGGATATTTTCTTTTGAATGTGATTATGATGTTGTTGTTTCTTGGAGACAATATTTGTGGTTGGATTCAGAACTGTTTATTGACCTCAAATTGTTGTTCAAGTTGTAACTGCATTTGCATGTGCCCTACTCGCTCTTATGAGCCTGATGTTGGCATCCACGCTTTTAACTCGTTATATAAGCCCTCATCTAGGCTCTCATCATCGCTCAGCCTAGTTCCATTTTTCATTTTCAACTTGACACCATTTTCCTTGAGGAGACGTTCCTCGATTTTCTTCATCTTGCTCATGTTCCTTGCAATGTTCTTAGGTTTGTTCCTTGTGCTTGGAACTAGTTTCTCCTACCTGTGACACTCATCTCCTCACATTCAGAGCATTCTTTATGTTCTCCTTTGATCTTGTTAAAAACAGTAAGGAGGATGGGAGTTGACTTTTCTAAACTCGTTAAAACTTCACGGGAAATATATGGAGTTATCTTTAAGCCCTAGTGTGACTCCTTAAAATTTACTAGATTATTGAGTTAACTTGTTTGTTCAGAATTGTTAAGGTAAATTGAAAAATAATACGCATAGGTATTGGTTTACCCCTTTTTTCGGCCTTGTGGATTACTTAGGAAAAATGAATACTCTATTTTCTTCAGAATCTAGAAGAGTGTCTTCAAGAATAGGTTTATCTCTTTTCTGGACATGGAGGACTAAATTTACGGAAAAGGAACCTTTTTTTAGCTTAGTTTTCTCTTTTTCATTCTCTAAACCTAAACATGAAAAAGATTATGAGTGTGATTTAGTTCTTTTTCATGCTCGCTAAAACCTAAAGAACAAAGCATCGAGTTTACTATTGTAAGCCCCATTTCTTGTAATCAAATGGATCTTTCCGAGTGATCTTGCCTTCCTTCACACTCGTTAAACTTGGGATACATGTGTTGATGTAATTGTAACTTTAGAATGTATTCACTTGTATATATTATGTATTATACCCCGATGTTTATTCCAAGAAGTGTTTGTAATGTAATTGAGTCATGTCATGCCTCGATGTTCCGATCAGGAATTTCTATAATGTAAACAAGCCATGTCAAGTCATTATGGGTAACCCTCCTTTTGATTAAGGGTTAAAGTTCTCGCAGTTGTGGGGGCCTAGGGTTATTAGACTCTCCTAGTGAATTCGGCCCTAGTGAGTTATTGTCAAGTTAGGAATTAGTATAAATATAGAGTGAGCCTCTCTATTTATCACACACTCACTCACACTCAGTTGTAGCACATAGCTGAGGGAGAAGAAGTTGTTGGGTCTAGAAAGAAAGAGTCTAATGCTGTCGGGAGATCATCTTTCTGTTTTGGGGTTTTACTTTTGGTGTTGATTCTATCTCTGAGGAAGTTGCAAGGTTTTCTTCATTTATGGTTTCCCCAAGGAAAAACACTGTTTTCATTGTCTCTTGTGTTTGACTGTTGTGTTTGTTATTCTCTCAGTTAAAGATCCTAATATAATTCTAGCTTAAATGTTAAAAACCTATTAACATGTCGCTTTTGAAGGTGCATCGGTATGGTGATAGTTTACACCTTTTTCAGACCTTGGAGACTAACTACAAAAAAGGAATACCTTAGCTCACTTGGGCTAAGAGAGTTCTCCTATGTATTGTTTTACACTTTTTCAGACTTAAGAGACTAAGTTTACAAAAAATCACCCCATGCGGAGTCTTCTTTGGAGTTTTCAGACTCTCAAAACTATGAAAACACCATCGAGCATTCACTAATTCAGGCTTGTAAAATCCATGAATCAATGCTTTATCAAGCATTATTTTGTCTCTTCTTCGAGCTTGCAAAAAATGAAGAAGGTCTCGAGTTTTCTTTCTTGGACTCGTTAAACATTTACAAGAAAGAGGGAAGGGAAGTTCATTCAGATGTATTTTACATCATGGTAGCAAGTCTTGTCTCCTTGAACAAAGTACCAGTTTTGAGTATGTGAACAGTTGGGTCTCAATTTTTTACCTTATCCCAATTCAGATATTTTACTCCTCCAGTTGGCTTCTTTTCCAATTATATGGGAAATATGTAGATGTCTCCTACATTGCATATTTTTGTTGTTGGTCCTTTCATGTCAAAATATGCCTAAGTAACTTTTGTGTCATGCTTACTATTCAAGGATTAAACCATTTTCGGTCATTCAGTAGTTGGCTTGACCTTTTATGTCAGCCATTCCCTAGTATCAGTTCATTACATCATGCCTTCGTTGGTTCTTGTCGTGAAATTCAGTACCATTCCTAGATCCAATTAGTCTTTGAATTACCTCATGTTGGATGATGGAGGATGCCTTAATGTCTTCGTTCCGATGCATCTCTTCCTATCGATTGCAACACCTCTTTCTTTGGGAATGAGATTTAGATTTTATGACAGTACCATTGGGATTGTGGTCATCAGTGGAAATTCCCCTCTCTATTGGGTAGTGGGAATACCTTAATGTCTCCTACTCGATGGATTCTTCAAGTGTTTGACTTCAAGTCCTTGTATTCACACTTGTTAGAATGTACTAGGGACCTTGGGGACCATTTTCATTAATGGTGGTTTCCACCAAGTTTGTTAACGGTTCTCATCACTGACCGATAATCAAACAATTTCCTCCATGTTTGACTTTAGACCCTTTATTCTCATGGTTAGGGTTCATACCTTTTTGAGCCATTTGGATTAAATACCTTAGGCCAAAAGTAGCATCATTATATTTTTCTATTTCCTAAGTTGCACAAGACCTTGTCACGCTTCATATGACATTTGATGAGACATTGATCCACCTCATCTTGTGGCTATGATCGATTGTTGAGCATCGATCCACCTTGTTCATTTGTGGCCATGACTCCTTTAGACTTGATATGGTGCCTTTTCACATATTGAGTGACCATGATAGTTACATCATTTATACATATGTTGGATCCACCTGTATCTTTATGGTGATCATTTGTATATGGACTTCTATTTCCCAGAGATCAGTTTTGTCTGACATTTATCTCTCTTTCAGGTACCTATGTTTGAGCCTTTCGATCATGGATTCTCTACTCTCTCTACATACTCAGTTGTTTCCTTTATTATTTATTTTGGTTATCATCTTCCCATCTAACCTCATACATTAGGGGAAATCTATTATAGCCCAAAATTACACATCTCTTCATGTGACCACTTTCCCATGATTCCATCGCTTGTTGACACTTCATGAAAGGCACTGAAAAAACACCTATATTGGAGGACACATATTCAGAGTTTTGTAACTTCGTTGACCTATTCTCTGCACTATTAGAAAGGTATCTAAGTCAGATAAAAATTTCTAGAAGGCACCAAAGTATGAAAATTCCCAATAGTACCCTTAAAATGACCATCTTTTCCCTATACGCAACTTATTATACATGGTTCCTACGTATTCCACTTTGTACATGCGACCTATTCTACATGGTACCCGTGTATCCCTTTTTATACTATTGACATTGCAACTCATGTATCCCTTTGTGTATAGGCAACTGTTCTCACTGCAACCCGCGTATATATGCGACTGTTGTCATTGCAGCCCTTGGATTTTTCTTCTACACATAAAAAATGGATGTTTCTCGATTTTTGGGTAGTTTGGGTGGTTATGCAACTGACTCCTTCAGTTCTAAAAACTTTATCTTTGACCCTATCTCTTTAGGAACATATAAATAGAGGTAGAGAGGTTAATGAGAGGAGACTTGAATATTTGCATTGTTATGCGGGAGGAATTGAGACTCTTAACCCCCCCACCTTTTCCCTGGAAGCTTTCTCCTTGTGTTTTAGAGCTTGAAGGCTAAGTTCCTTGGAGAAGAGAAGCAATAGAACTAGATCAATGTTTCGTGAGGTTCCCAACTTCAAGAGAACGTATATTTGTACTTCCTTTCATGATTAATAAAGATATGATGTCATTCTTCTTCCCAAATCATTGTTCAATGTGTGATTGAATATTTTTTTATGATCATATGTTTATGTTAATCATATTAGTTTCTCATATTTTTTTTATTATCATTACTTTATATGTAGTCATATTGGTTTGAGGAAGGCAGGATTCGTACTTTATTAACAATGATTTGGGAAGAAGAAGGACATCACAACTTTATTAATCATGAAAGGAAGTAAAAATATACCTTCTCTTCAAGTTGGGCACCTCACGAAACCTTAATCTAGTTCTGTTGCTTCTCTTCTCCAAGGAACTAATCCTCCAAGCTCCATAACACAAGGAGAAATATTCTAGGGCAATGGTGGCGGGAATGAGAGTCCCAATTCCTCCAGCATAACAATGCAAAGATTCAAGTCTCCTCTCATGGACCTCTCTACAAATATTTATACGTTCCTAAAGAGATAGGGTGGAAGAAAAAGTAGTCACAATTGAAGGATTGAGTTTCATAACCACCCAAACTACCCAAAATTTGAGAAACATCCATTTTTTACATGTACAAGAAAAATCTGCGGGCTGCAATGAAAACAATCGCGTATATATGTGGGTTGCAGTGACAATAGTCACATATACAAAGGGATATGCGAGTTGAAATTTAAATATTTTTGTATAAAAATGGATACACTGGTACCATGTAGAACAAGTCGTGTGTACAAAGTGGAATACGTGGGTACCATGAATGACAAGTCACATATAGGTCATAGATACTCATTTTAAGGGTACTTATGAGAATTTTCAAACTTTTGTGTCTTTTGGAAGATTTTATCTAACTCAGATGCATTTCAAACTGTGCATAGAATAGGTCAAACAATTTTACAAAACTCCAGATATGGGTCCTCCAATATAGGTATTTTTTTAGTGACTTTCATGAAGTGTCATCATGGAAGTGTCGACATGCGACATAATCATGGGAAAGTGGTCACATGAAGAGATGTGTCATTTTAGGCTATAAAAGATGCCCCATAATGTATGAGGTTAGAGAGAAATGCTATAGCTGAAATACATTATAAAGGAAACAGCTGAGTATGGAGAGAGTAGAGAATCCAATATCAAAAGGCTCAAACAGAGGTATCTGAAAGAGAGATAAATGTCAAGACAAAACTTATCTCTAGGACATACAAGTCCATATATAAATCATCGACATAAATATTCTGGAAGATACAACATATGTATAGGTGTTGTAACTATCATGGTCGCATAATATGAAAAAAGGTTCCACATAAAATCTAAAGGAGTCATGGCCACAAATGAAGAAGGTGGATCCATGCTCAAAAATTGATCATAGACACAAAAATACAAGGTGGATCTATCTCTCACCAAATGTCATATGAAGTGTAACAAGGTCTTGTGCAACTCAAGAAATAAAAATAGATGACAATGCTACTGTTGGCCCAAGTTCTTCAATCCAAACTTCCCAAAAGGTACAAATCCTAACCATGTGAATAAAGGAGCTGAAGTCAAACATGGAGGAAATTGTTTGATTACTGGTCAATAATGAGAATCGTTAACAAAGGTGAGGTAAACCACCATTAATGTTAATGGTACCCAAGGTACCTAGTACATTCCAACAAGTGTGAATACAAGGAATTGAAGTCGAACACTTGAAGAATCCATCGAGTAGGAGACAGTAAGGTATTCCCAATACCCAATAGTGAGGGAAATCACCACTAATTACTGCAATCCCCAAGGTACTGTCATAAAATCTAAATCTCATTTCCATAGCAAGAGGTGTTTCAGTTGATAGGAAGAGATCCGTTGGAAGGAGGGAATTAAGGCATCCTCCATCATCCAACGTGAGGTAAGTCAAAGACTAATTGGAATTGAAATTGGTACTGAATTTCACAAAAATAAACGTCGAAGGAATGAAGTTATGAAATGATACCAGAGAATGGTTGATAAAGGTTTAATCCTTGAACAATGAGAATGACATAAAAGTGACTTAAGAAATTTTTGACACAAAGGGACCAATGATACAAATCTGCAATGTAGGAGACGTTGACAGATTCTCTATATAATTGGAAAAGAAGACAACTGGAGGAGTTAGAAACTCTAAATCGGGATAAATTTAAAATCTGAGACCCAACTATTGATAGACTCAAAACTGGTGCTTTGTTCAAGGACATAAGACTTGCTGCCATGATGTAAAATACATGTGAATGAGCATACCCTTCCCTCTTTCTTGTTAACATTTAACGAGTCCAAGAAAGAAAACTTGGGACCTTCTTCATTTTTGGAAATCTTGAAGAAGAGACAAAAGAATGTTTGATAAGCACCAATTTGTGGATTTTGTGATCCCAAATTAGTGGATGCTTGACAATGTTTTCTTAGTTTTGAGAGCCTAAAAACTCCAAAGAATACTCCAAGGGGGGGGGTTTCGTAAAGTTAGTATCCTAATTCCAAAAAAGTGTATAACAATACAAAGGAGAACTCTCTTATCCCAGGTGAACTAAGGTATGCCTTTTTCGTAATTAGTCGAAAAGGTTCGAAAAAGGGGTAAACTATCACTAGACTGACTATCACCAGACTGATATGCCTTCAAAAACTGCATGTAACCTGAGTTTAACGAGTGTGAAGGAAGGCAAGATCACTCAAAAATATCCATTTGATTACGAGAAATGGGGATTACAACAGTAAACCTAATTCTTTGTTATCTAGGTTTTAGTGAGCATGACAAACACATAAATTATACTCAGAATAATTTTCATGTTTAGGTACATACCACAAAAAAAGAGAAAACTAAGCTCGAAAAGGTTCCTTTTCCATAATTTTAGTCCTTCAGGTCCAGAAAAGAGATAAACCTATTCCTAAAGATACTCTTCTAGATTCCAAAGAAGAGTATTCCTTTTTTGTAAGTAATCCATGAGGCCTAAAAAAGGGCTAAACTTATACCTATGTGGATGATTGTTCAATTTACCTTAATGAGTCTGAACAAACAAGTTAACTCGACAATCTATTCAATTTTAAGGAGTCATACTAAGGTTTAAATATAACTCCACATATTTCCCATGAAGTTTTAATGAGTCCAGAAAATTCAACTCACGGCCTCCCTATTGTTTTTAACGAGCTCGAAGGAGATCATAAAAAATACTCTAAATATGAGGAGATGAGTGTCAGAGGAAGATGAAACTAGTTAGAAGCACAAGGAACAAACCTAAGCATAATTCAAAGAACATGAGAAAGATAAAGACACTCAGTGAACATCTCCTCAAGGAAAAAGGTGTCAAGTTAAAAAGGAAAAATTGTACAAGGTTGAGCGATGATGAGAGCAGAGATGAGGGCTTATATAACTAGCTAAAAGCATGGAAGCTAAAATTAGGATCATAAGCGCATGCAGGGCACATGAAAATGCAGTTACTGCTTGAACAACAAGGTGAGGTCAGTAAATAGTTATGAATCCAAATACAAATCTTGTATCCAAGAAACAAGAACATCATAATCACATTCAAAAGAAAATATCCAATGCAGGTCACTTTGGCAAAAATACATGAAACTTTGATATCTTCTACATAAGGTGTAGTCAAGGAAGAATCAACCAAAGAGGAATCTATAGTGCCAAGATCTGAGGATTTATGATCAATAAGATCAATGTCAGAAGAAAAGAAAAAATCAACAAGGGAGATAGAGTCTACAGGAACAAAATCAATATCATATGAGTCGAAAAATTCAAAAGAAAAATCAAACTCACCAGGATCACTGAATTGATGTCTAAAGGGAGAGTCCAAAAGACTCAACAAGGCAAATATAAAAAGACCGGTCCATGGAAAGATCGGGATTATTAATCAAATCAGGGTTAGATTTAGTCACGACTGAACCAACATCCAAAAGAAGGTTAGATTGTATCAAATACTCTAGGAATACTTCATCTAAAGGAAGGAGAACATCCGAGATAGGAAAAATGTCTAAACTTTCAAATGGATCGACATAGTGGAGAGTGGGCTCCACAGTCTGCATAGAATGACTCACTTGGTCAACGGTTGGGACCAAGTCCCAAGAAGGAAAGCATGAAAACATAGGTTGCTTCTCAGTAGAAATTGATTGCAAAGGACATGATCCCACATAGCTCACCCGCAGCGGGGTAGTGTCTATCGAGACACTGGGAATCAATAAAGGAAAGACTTTGTCTCTAGTTGGGTCAGGAGACGGATCAAGAAAATCCAATTGATCGATAGTGACAACTTCTTCACCATGATTAAAGTACATCACATGAAATAATGTTGACACCATAGCTTGCATGGCATAGACATAATCACATCCAAGGATCATATTGAAGTCCAAGGGGTATTCTATCACCATGAAGTCAACTAAGACAGTCTTCCCACCCAAAGTAATAGGTGTTTGAGAAATAATTCCCAACACTATACTAGTTCTTCTCTCAAACTCTAATAACTGACTAGCTGTCGACACAAGGCTAGGAGATCCCATGCCTCGCCAAGCACGAGCAAACAAGATACTAACTGAGGCTTCTTCATCAAAAATACAATGAGAAATCATGTATTGTCCAACATTTCCCTTTATCTAGAAAGGGGCATCAAAAGGAAGGCGTGGCTCAACTAGGCTATCCCAGTCAAAGGAAGCAATCCAAGAGCTTGGTGGGGGTTCATCCAGAGCACGTTCAATGCCCCCTTGTTTAGTAAGTTCTGAACTGGAAGTGAAGCAAATGTGACTAGCAGATCGTTCACTCTCCAAAGGAAGAGTGGGATTGATCAACAATGGAATTAATTCAACCACTTCGTGAAAGTCACTCTCTCAAGGGAGAGTGGGATTGAATAAAGATGAAAGTGGTTCAATCACATAAGGATCACTCTCTAAAAGAAGAGTGTGGTGAAATAAATACTGGGAAGGTTCGACCACTAGATCAAACAAAGGTTGAGTAGTTTGTTGAGAAACTATAGGTTGTTCAGGATCAGGATATTCTTGTCTCGAACCACACTCCTCGCACCTCTACAATAGCAAGGAACTGGTGAGTAAGATGATCTCCCTCACATAGCTTATAAGGGAACTTAATTTTGCACTTAGAACAACCATTTTTCTCAATGGTGTCAACATTAATAGCAGTGGCTTACTGTTTTCTCTTAGCATGACTTGCAGAGGATGATATTTTTCCCCCATAATGACCTATAGAGGTTAGGAGACGGGCTCTGACCTGACTAAGAGAGGTTGGTTGTTGAGAGACTTCAATATGTTCAAAAATAGGATGACCTTGGAACCAAACTCTTCATACCTCTGCAATGGCAGGGCATAGATAAGTAAGGTGGTATCCCTCACAAATATTACAAGGAAACCTAGGCTTATCTTTTGAGTGGTTAGTGTTTCAAATAGTGTCAACATGACTCGCATTGGCTCATTGTTTTCTCTCAACATGAACCATGGAGGCTAAGAGACTACTCCCAGCGTGACCTACAAAGGCTGAGAGACTGGGTCCAACATGACCTTCAAGGGTTGGATGGGAAGGATCAACATGCTTTGCAATAGTTGAGTGTATGCCCCCAGCATGACCTTTAGAGGCTGGGTGGATTGATCCAACATGACCTGCAGAGGTTGGATGGGAAGGTTCAACTTGACCTATAGAGGTTGAATGGGTTCCCTCGGCATGAATTGCAAAGGCCGAGTGATTGGATCCAACATGACCTGGAAAGGTTGGAAGGATACCACCAGCATTATCAACAGAGGTTGGATGGTGAATATCAACTTGACTTGCAGAGGTTGAGTGCTTAGATCCAACATGATCTGCAGAGGTTGGATAGGTTCTCTTAGCATGAACTACAGAGGTTGGGTGGTGAGTATCAACTTGACCTACAAAGTTTGAACGGGTGCCCCCTTGCTTACAATTTTTCTTCCTATTCCTCCTTCTTTTACTCCTTTTAGACTAGCGGTTACTAGTGTTAGAACTTTCACCACATGAGGTAGAACAAGGAGGAGAAGTAGCTACAGGTGAACGAAAAGCAATGTTTTGATTCCCTTGATATAAGGAGCTTACTTTAGAATAATAAAGATCAGTCAGGATGGTTGGAGTAGATAAAAACCATACCGGTAGCCCTAGGGTAAATCCAGGTCGATTCGAAGTGGCCATCAAAGGAACACCAGCATTCCCTGTAAGAGGAATAGTACAAGGAGTTCCCACCATGGGGATATATTGGTTGGTGTTCAAAGGGGTCTTAACCATACTTTCAAATAATAATACAAAGTATAAGGTCGATAGACAACTAACAGTATAAAGAACACACCACTATAAAAAGACCTAAGTATCAAACTAGGAAAACAAAGATACCTTCCAAAGGAAAGTATAGGATGATGAGGACCCAGAAATAACCAGTGAAGGAAGGAGGGTAGTTTCTTGGAGTCTCATGAAGATCCCTTTGGGTGCAAGAGTTGGAATCACCCAACCACCCTCCCAGATTGTCTATTGAGGTTACCTTCCAAGTCTACCCTAGGTGTACTGGAAATATCCTTCCAATGCCACCTGTGTAATATCCTAGCAAACAAAATACTAAGGCTACCAAAATCGTGGAGAAAGTCCAGCAGAACAGTCATCAGTCCAGCTGATGCACATGGGAAGGGTAGCTAATCTGAAAACCCAAACACTACTAAGAACCACATGAGGCTGAGAGGAGGTATTGGATGAGTTCCCAAATGTGCAACAACTCTAGTGTATGCTTTACTGAGAAGTGGAGGGGTATCTCCAATAGCACAATATCGCATGACCTTGTTCTTGACTCCTATGTGAGAGGAGATTTTTGGTGTCTTTTCCAAAATAGTTGGATCTCCTAATAGATAGCCCAGTATGTTTGAGTTTGAATTTTTTGGCAGTTAAGATATCCCTAACCCAAAACACTATCCTAGACTAATTTGTGTTGTCTCTAGAAATTAACAGTTACTAATAAATTTTAAATATTAGGAATTTATTTTAAAGGGATGTTAATTACTCAAAGGGGGTGGTGAAGGTGAAATCAATGGTGTTTTGACTCAATTTTGAAACAAGATGACTAAGAAAAGAGAAATGAAATGCAAAATGCAAAAACTATTCTCTTTCTTTTTCAAATAGAAACTTGAAAGCCACAAAAGAACAATTTCTTTTTATTTTTCAAGAATAATGACATGCAATGAATTAAAGACAAAACCCTAATATACATCCATATCAAGAAAACATGTTATCTTTTTATTTTTCTTTTATAAATGAAAAATAAAAAATGCCTACAATATAAAGTATGTAGATGACAAGAACAAAGAAAAATGAACTCTGCTATACAACCACCAAACAAACTTGTGAATTCCCTAAAGTCAGTATAAACCCTACTTGGAAGGGAGGATTGCATAAGAGACAAGTCAACTACTTAGTTATGGTGAAGTTAAACAATAAAAGAAGAAGGAAAGAAGCACCAACAAGCTTCTGAACTCAGACAAAGATCACTAACAGAGGTTGACCAGAAACATAAGCCAAAAGTCAAACCAAGAAAAGGGGGTGGGGGCAATGACAAAGAGAAAAACATAATGCTACAAAAGGACCTGAAACCTAGATAAAGAACACCCAAAATGGATGACACTAACTCCTTGGAGTCATGCACCTGTAGAGGACACCAAACAACCCTCAAATAGCAGAAAAACCACCAAAATGAGGAAAAAACATTGTTTTAGGGGCATATGCGAGTTTCCCTACTGAAAGGTTGCATGTCATACATAGGTTGACAGTATATTAGGTCGTGTGTACATAACAAACACGTGAATTTGGAGTCTTCAACTCACGTATGGGTGGGAAAAGGCCCAAAAAAATACAAAAACTGCCTTAGGAAGGCAGGGGAGGTGTTCTGTCATACTGAGAAGGTGTTCCTAAGTGGTAAGAAGGACCTGAAACCTTACAAAATATTGGAAGAAATATTGTGAAACCCCAAATAGACAAGCTTTCCCTAGTGGAGTCATCAATTCTATTGTAGAGGAAAGTTTCCTATGGATAGGGTTTAAGAGGCCATGAACGTACTGGGGTTGAAAGGTGGATGCATATAGTTCTGCAAGTAAAGATAAACAAGGTCAGAGATTGGAATGGTTCATACCTTATCCAAACGAAGGTTGATCCAAGCATCCATTCAATCCTCTTCTTTCTCATCTTGCACCAAGAGACCTGCAAAATGAATCATGCCTTCCTCAAACCAATATGACCACATAAAGTAATGATAATCAAAACAATATGACAAACTATTCTGATTAACATAGACATATTATCATAAACAAAGATTCAATCACACATTGAACAATTATTTGGGAAGAATAAGGACATCGCATCTTTATTAATCATGAAAGGAAGTACAAATATACCTTCTCTTCAAGTTAGGCACCTTACAAAATTTGATATGGTTCTACTGCTTCTCTTCTCCAAGGAACTCATCATCCAAGCCCTGCAACATAAGGAGAAAGCATCTAGGGAAAAGGTGGGGGGAATGAGAGTCCCAATTCCTCCAGCATAACAATGAAAAGATTCAAGTCTACTCTTATGGACTTCTCTACCTCTATTAATATGTTCCTAAAGAGATAAGGTCGAAGACAAAGTAGTTACAACTGAAGGAGTCAGTTGCATAGCCACCCAAACTACTTAAAATTTGAGAAACATCAATTCTTTATGTTTACAAGAAACATCCGTCGACTGCAATGAAAAAAGTCATGTATGTACATGGGTTGCAGTGATAATAGTCAAGCATATAAAGGGATATGCAAGATGCAATGTCGATAGTCACGTATAAAAATCGATACGTGGGTACAATGTAGAACAAGTCGTATGTACAAAGTGGAATACGTGGGTACCATGTATGACAAGTCATGTATAGGTAAAATATTCTCCTTTTAAGGGTACTTTTGGGAATTTTTTAGACTTTGGTTTCTTCAAGAAAGTTATATCTAACTTAGATACCTTTCCAATGATGCAGAGAAGAGGTCAAACAGATTTACAAACTCTAGATATAGTTCCTCCAATATAGGTGTTTTTTCAGTGACTTTCATGAAGTGTCTTCATGGAAGTGTCAACATGCAACATAATCATGGGAAAGTGGTCATAGGAAGAGATGTGTCATTTTGGGCTATAACAAATGTGAGGAAAACCACCATTAATGAAAATGGTCCCCAAGGTACCTAGTACATTCTAACAAGTGTGAATACAAGGACTTGAAGTCAAATACTTGAAGAATCCATCGATTAGGAGACAGTAAGGTATTTCCACTACCCAATAGCAAGGGAAATTTCCACTGATTACTGCAATCCCCAAGGTATTGCCATAAAATCCAAATCTCATTCCCAAATAAATATGCATTGCAGTCGATAGGAAGAGATCCGTTTAAAGGAAGGCATTAAGGCATCCTCCATCATCCAACATGAGGTAAGTCAAAGGATAATTGGATCTGTAATCGGTCATGAATTTTATGACAAGAACCACTGAAGGAATGAAGTAATGAACTTACACCAGGGAATGGCAGACAAAGGTTTATTCCTTGAATGGTGAGCACGACATAAAAGTGACTTAGGCATATTTTGACACAAAGGGACCAATGACACAAATCTACAATGTATATTCCCCATATAATTGGAAAAGAATCCAACTGGAGGAGTAAGAAACTATGAATCACGATAAGTCAAAATATGAGACCCAACTATTGATAGACTCAAAACTCTTGCTTTGTTCAAGGACACAAGACTTGTTTCCATGATGTAAAATACATGTGAATGAACTTCCCCTTCCCTCTTTATTGTAAAGGTTTAACGAGTCCAAGAAAGAAAACTCAGGGCGTTCTTCATTTTTGGAAAGCTCGAAGAAGAGACAAAAGAATGCTTGATAAAGCACTAATTCGTGTATTTTACGAGCCCAAATTAGTGAATGCTAAATGATGTTTTCATAGTTCTGATAGTCTAAAAACTCCAAAGAAGACTCCAAGGGGGGTGCTTTTTCGTAAAGTTAGTCTCCTAAGTCTAAAAAAGTGTAAAACAATACAGAGGAGAAATCTCTTAGCTCAAGTGAACTAAGTTATGCCTTTTTCGTAGTTATCCATCAAGGTCCAAAAAAGGGGTAAACTAATACCAGACCGACGCACCTTCAAAAATGATACATTACCTAATTTTAACAAGTGTGAAGGAAGGCAAGATCACTCGAAAAGATCCATTTGATTACGAGAAATGGGGCTTACAACAGTAAACTTAATGACTTGTTCTTTAGTTTTTAATGAGCATGACAAGTACATAAAGCACACTTGGAATCTTTTTCATGTTTAGGTCCAGAGCACAAAAAAGAGAAAACTAAGCTTGAAAAGGTTCATTTTCTGTAATTTTAGTCCTTTAGGTCTGGAAAAGAGATAAACCTATGCCTGAAGATACTCTTCTAGATTCTGAATAAAATAGAGTATTCCTTTCTCCTAAGTAATCTAGAAGGACAAAAAAATGGGTAAACTTATACATATGCAGATGATTGTTCAATTTACCTTAAGGATTCTGAACAAAAAATTTAACTCGCTGATCTAGTTAATTTTAAGGATTCAAACCAGGACTTAAAGATAACTCCATACCTTTCCCGTGAGGTTTTAATGAATCCGAAAAATTCAACTCACGGTGTCCTTACTGTTTTTAACGAGCTCGAAGGAGAGCAGAAATAATGCTCTAACTACAAGGAGACGAGTGTCAGAGACATGCAAAACTAATTCCAAGCACAAGGAACAAACATATGCATAATGCAAGGAACACAAGAAAGATAGCGACACTTAGGGTACGTCTCCTTAAGGTAAAATGTGTCAAGTTGCAAAGGCAAGATGATACAAGGCTAAGCGGTGATGAGAGAAAAGATAAGGGCTTATACAATGAGATAAGAGTGTGGAAGTCAAAATCGGGATCATAAGCACAAGAAAGGTACATGTAAATGAAATTATATCTTAAAAAAAAATGTGAGGCTAGTAAACAGTTGTGAATCCAACTAAAAATCCTATCTCCAAGACACAACGACATCGGGATCATATTCAAAAGAAAATATCTGATGCAGGTCACTTTAGTAGAAACACATGCAACTTTGTTATCTTCTACATAAGGTGTAGTCAAGGAAGAATCAACCAAAGAGCAGTTTATTGTGCCAAGGCTTGAGGGTTCACAATCAAAAAGATAAATTTCGGAAGAAAAGCAAAGATCAATAGAGGAAATAGAGTCTACAGGAACAAACTCAGTATCACAGGAGTTGAAAAATTTATAAGAAAAATAAAACTCATTAGGATCATTGACTTTTTTTTTGAAGGAAGAGTCAATGGACTCAAAAAGACCAACATAAAAAGACAGACCCCTAGGAAGATCAATCTTACTAAGAAAATCAGGGTTAGACTCAGTCACAAGTGAACCAACATCTAGATGAATGTCATATTGTATCAAGGACTCTAGGAAGACTTCATCATAAGGAAGTAAACCATCCTAGATAGGACACGTATCTGAACTTTCAAATGGATCAATAGAGTAGAGAGCAGGATCCACAATTTGTATAGGATGGATGACATGGTCAACTATTGGGACCGAGTCCCCGAGAAGGTAAGCATGAAAACAAAGGCTTCTCCTTAATATCAATTGAACACAAGGGATATGAGGACACTTAGCTCACCCATGGTGGGGTAGTGTCTACAGAGACATTTGGAATCAATAAAGGAAATACCTAGTCTCTAACTAGGTCAAGATACGGATCAAGAAAATCCAATTGATCAATAGTGACCATTTCTTCGCCATGATTAAATTACATCACACGAAATAATGTTGACACCACAACTTGCATGGCATAGACATAATCCTATTTGAGGAACATATTGAAGTCAAAGGGTTCCTCTATCACCATGAAGTCAACTAAGACGGTCTTCCCACCCAAAGTATCAGGTGTTTGATTAAGAATTCCCAAGGATATACTAGTTCTTATATCAAATTCCATTAACTAGCTAGAAGTCGAGACAAGGCTAAGAGATCCCATGCCTCACCAAGCACGAGCAGACAAGATACTAATTGATCCTCCTTCATCAACAATACAACAAGCAATCATGTATTGTTCATCTTTGACCTATATCTAGAAAGGTGCATCATAAGGAAGGTGTGTCTCAACTAGGTTATCCCAATCAAAGGAAGCAATCTGAGAGCTTGGTGGGGGTTCATCTGAAGCAAGTTCAATTCCCCCTTGTTTTGTAAGTTCTAAACTGGCAGTGAAGAAAATGTGGCTAGAAGACACTTCACTCTCCAAAGGAAGAGTGGCATTGATCGACAATGGAATCGATTCAACTGCTTCATTAAAGTCACTCTCCAAAGGGATAGTAGGATTTACCAAATATGGCATTGGTTCAATCACATAAGGATCACACTCTAAAATAAGTGTTGGATGAACCAAATACTGGATTGGTTCAAACACCTGATCAACCAAAGGTTGAGTAGGTTGTTAAGGAACTATAGGTTGTTTAGGAGCGGGATATTCTTGAGTCTCGGACCACACTCTCTGCACCTCTATGATAGGAGGGAACCAATGAGTAATATGATCTCCCTCGCATAGCTTACAAGGGAACTTACATTTTCACTTCGAACGACCATTTTTTATCATCAGTGTCAACATGACTAGCAGTGGCTGATTGTTTTCTCTCATCATGACCTACAGAGGTTGATAGTTTTCCCCTAGCATGACCACCAAAGGCTAGGTGACTGGGTCCAACCTGAATAAGAGAGGTTGGTTGTTGAAAAACTTTAGGATGTTCAAAAATGGGATGACCATGAAACCAAAATATTTGTACCTCTGTGATGGAAGGGCATAGATAAGTAAGCCGGTCTCCCTCACAAAGATTACAAGGAAAGTTGGGCTTGTGTTTTGAACGGTTATTCTTTTCAATAGTGTCAACATGACTTGTAGTGGTTGAATGTTACCCTCAGCATGAACCACAAAGGCTGAAAGACTTCCCCCAACATGACCACCAGAGGCGGAGATATTGGGTCCAACATGACATGTAGAGGTTAGACGAGCATGATCAACATGCTTTGTAACATTTGAGTGTGTCACTTCCCCCAGCATGACCTTCAGAGGATGGGAGGATGGATCCAACATGACCTAGAGAGGTTGGATGGGGAGGTTCAACTTGACCTACAAAGGTTGAATAGGTGCCCTCAGCGTGAACTTCAGAGGCTGAGTGACTGGATCCATCGTGACCTGGAAAGGTTGGAAAGATCCCACTAGCATGATCGACAGAGGTTGGATGGTGAAGATCAAATTGACTTTCATAGGTTGAGTGCTTTTATCCAACATGACCTGCAGAGGTCAGATAGGTGCCCCCAATATGAACTGCAGAGGCTGGGTGGTGAAGATCAACTTGACTTGTAGAGGTTGAGTGCTTAGATCCATGACCTACAGAGGTTGGATAGGTTCCCCGAGCATGAACTACAGAGGCTGGGTGGTGAGTTTTAACTTGACTTGCAGAGGTCGAACGGGTGCCCCCTTGCTTATGTGTCGTCTTCCTATTCTTCCTTATTTTAATCATTTTAGACTGATAGTTACTAGTGTCCTAAATTTCACCGCATGAGGTATAAGGAGGAGAAGAAGCAGCTACAGGTGAAGGGGAAGCAATGTTTTGATTCCCTTGATATAAGGAGCTTACTTGAGAAGCATCATGAGCATTCATGACTATTGGAGAGGAAAACAACCACACTGGTATCCCTAGGGTGAATCCAAGCAGATACGAGATGGCCATCAAAGGAACACCAACATTCCCTGTAAGAGGAATAGTACAAGGAGTTCCCAGCATCGAGATCTATTCGTTGGTGTTCAAAGGGGTGTTAGCCATAGTTTCAAACAAGGATACAAAGTCCGAGGTTGAAAGGAAACCAATAGTACAAAGAAAACACCACTAGAAAAAGACCCAAGTATCAAGCCAAGAAAACAAATATTCCTTCCAAAGGAAAGTTTGGGTTGATGAGGGCCCAGAACTAACCAGTGAAGGAAGGAGAGTATTTACTTGGAGTCTCATGAATATCCCTCTGGGTGCAAGCGTTGGAATCACCCAATCACCCCCCCATATTTTCTACTGAGGTTAGCTTCTAAGTCTACCTAAGGTGCACTGAAAATAGCCTTCTAATGCCACTCGTGTAAGATCCTAGAAGACAAGATACTAAGGCTACCAAAATTGGGGAGAAAGTCTAGTATAACAGTCGTCAGTCCAACTGATGCACATGGGCAGGGTAGCTAAGCCCAAAATCCAAACAATACTAGGCACCACACAGGACCGTGAGGAGATACTGGATGAGTCCCCAAACATGCAACAGCTCTGGTGTATGCTTTACTCAGAAGTGGACGGGTATCTCCAACAACTCAGTATCGCACGACCTCATGCTTAACCCCTATGTGAGAGGAGCTTCTGGTGTCTTTCTCAATGAAGTTGGATTTCCTAATAGATAGGCCACTATGTTTGAGTTTAAATTTTTGGGAATTTAATATATCCCTAACCCAAAACACTAGCCTAGACTAGTGTGTGTCGTCCCTATAAAAAAAACAATTACTAATAAATTTTAAATATTAAGCGTTTATTTTACAGGTTTTTTGATTAATCAAATGGGGTGGAGAAGGTGAAATCAATGGTGTTTTGACTCAATGTTGAAACAATATGACTAAGAAAAGAGAAGTAAATTGCAAAAATAAAAAACTATTCTCTTTCAAATAGAAACTTGAAATCCACAAAAGAATAAATTCTTTTTATTTTTTTCAAGAATAAAGATATGCAATTCATTGAAGACAAAACCCTAATCTACATGCATACTAAAAATATATATGTTTTGTTTATTTTTGTTTTATAAATGCAAAATAAAAACTACCTACAAACTAAATTATGTAGGTGACAAGAACAAAGCAAAAGGCATTATGCTATACAACCACCAAACATACTCTAGAATGCCATAAAGTCAGTATAAACCCTACTTGGAAGGAAGGATTACATAAGAGACAATTCAACTACTTTGGAAAGGTGAATTTAACCAACAAAAGAAGAAGGAAACAAAAACAAATAATCTTGTAAGTTCAGACAAAGATCAATAACAGAGGCTGACCAGAAACATAAGCCAAAAATCAAACCAAGCAAAGGGGGTGGGGGGGATTAGAAAAGAGAAAAACATAATGCTAGAAAAGGGCTTGAAACCTAGATAAATAACACCCAAAAGGGATGACACTAAATCCCTAGAGTCATGCACCCATAGAGGACCCCGAAATACCTACCAAACAGCCCTCAAACAGCAAAAAAAACCACAAAAATGAGGAAAAACCATTGTTTTAGGGGCATACACGATTTTCCCTACTGATAGGTCACATGTAATATGCAATTTTATCGTATAGCAGGTCATGTGTACATACCATACACGCAACTATGGAGTCTGAAACTCACAGATGGGTGGGAAAAGGCCCTAAAAAAAATCCAAAAACTGCCTTAGGAAGGTAGGGGAGGTGTACTATCAGACTGACAAGGTGTTACTAAGTGGAAACAAGGACCTGAAACCTTACAAAAGGATCGAATAAATATAGAGAAACCCCAAACAAAAAAGGCACTCCCTAGCATATTCGTCCGTTATGTTGTAGAGGAAAGCTTCCTATGGGTAGGGTTTAGGAGGCCATCAATGTACTGGGGTTGAAAGAGAGAAGCATATAGTTCTACAAGTAAATATAAACAAGGTCAGATATTGGAATGGTTCATACCTTAGACAAATGAAGGTTGATCCAAGAATCCCTTCAATCTTCCTCTTGCTCCAAGAGACCTGCAAAATGAATTATACCTTCCTCAAACCAATATGACCACATGTAAAGCAATGATAATCAAAGTAATATGAAATCCTAATCTGATTAACAGAAAAATCTGATCATAAACAAGGATTCAGTCACACATTGAACAGTGATTTGGAAAGAATAAGGACATCACATCTTTATTAATCATGAAAATAAGTACAATTATTCCTTCTCTTCAAGTCAAGCACCTCATGAAACCTTGATCTGGTTGTGATGCTTCTCTTCTCCAAGGAACTCAACCTCCAAGCTCTGCAACACAAGGAGAAAGATTCTAGGAAAAAGGTGGGGGAATAATAGTCCCAATTCCTATATCATAACAATGCAATGATTCAAGTCCCCTCTCATGGACCTCTCTACCTCTATTTATATGTTTCTAAAAAGATATGGTCGAAGACAAAGTAGTTACAACTGAAGGAGTTAGTTGCATAACCACCCAAACTACCCAAAATTCAAGGAACGCCCATTTTTTACGTGTACAGGAAAAATCCATGGGATGCAGTGACAATGGTCATGTATATACACAGGTTGTATTGAAAAATCTCATGTATACAAAGGGATACATGAGTTTAAATTTCAATAGTTGTGTACACAAAGGGATACACTGGTACCATGTAGAACAAGTCACGTGTACAAAGTGGAATATGAAGGTACCATGTATGACAAGTTGTGTATAGGTAAAATATGCTCATTTTAAGCGTACTTATGAGAATTTTCAGGATATAGTATATTCATGAAAGTTTTAGCTGACTCAGATACCTTTCCAACAGTGTAGAGAGCTAGTCAAATGGAGTTACATAACTCTATATATTGGTCCTCCAATATAGGTGTTTTTTCAGTAACTTTCATGAAGTGTCGTCATCGAAGTGTCGACATGCGACAGAATCATGGGAAAGTGGTCACAAGAAGAGATGTGTCATTTTGGGTTATAACAATTGCCAACACCCAACTCGATTACAACCTACTCCTAGGTTGTATTTATATGTATGCAATGTGAATCTTTGCCTCTACCATCCTTTGACTCTTGATGTTCCCCCATGATGGGAAGATCGTGACCATCAACTAGATGATGTACTATGATCCAAAGGGACCAGCCACTCTAGAACACATCCTCCCTACCATCAATAGTGTGTCCATACCTACCCTTCCTGCCACTAGCATAGGATAATTTGTTAGGGCTCCTATGACGGACACTTTTTTGTCCTTACCACCTCCCCCTTCATCGACTGATATATCATATTATCACATCTAGTAGCACTCTGATATCCTCACAACCTTAGTCATGAGCTCAACCACAGACCTCAAGTAATTATTGGGGTTCTTTCCTTGTCCACACAATTCCCTTCCTCTTTCCACTGTCTGGCATTGTGAGTAGGCTCGTCATGGCTACTCTCAATCTACTTGATTTTACTTTGGGTATTCATGTGTGATACATGGACCCACCAACTGCTCCCCGGACTCCCTAGATCATGTTGACTCCCATCCAACCAATTGAGACAATGTTGGACCCACTTCCTGGTACCAAAATGACTACTTATGTATGTACTATTGTTCCCCCTCCTTCCACGAATACTGGGGGTAAGATGACCAGAACGAGGGTAGAACCACATCCTCCTCCTACATGCACTTTATGTGATGTCCAAGGACATGTGACACATGATTTTCCTCATTATCCTATCCTTTGCAACCACATGTGCACCATACTCGAGACTGACGACACTCCCATTGTCAATGTGTAGCCATACCTGTTGTTAAGAACAAGTCATTACAAACCAACCACCCATGTGCATTTTGTGTCCTATATGAACATTATTCACACCATTTCCCAAATTTTTCTGAGTATCGGTCTCTCCTTGGTGACCTTTGCAATAACTCCCATGAGTCTGAAATCACTGTCCTTGAGGAGATCCATCCTCCAAACTCTTCCTTGTGTGCTACTAACAACATTTACACAATCTCTACTTCCAGTATTCCTTTCCCTTCCTTGAACATGGAATATCTGCTTTATCTATCCCAACACCACTTTCATGATGACGAAGAAATCCTCAAAACCACCACCATTTTTACCCCATTTCACTTAGTCCATGGTGTGGAATCAGTTCTTCCCATTGAATGTCAGATTTTATCGCTCCACCTTGCCACTGAAATTTTACCTGATACTTCTTCATTCAAACACCACCTACATATGCTTGAGAATACTAATGAGGAATATTGTGCTGCTCTCCAAATGATCAAAGCGTCCCAGACTCATTCTAAGTCCAACTATGACTCCCACGTCAATTCATGCACCTTTAGTGAGGAGGGAATATTCCTCATCTATGACCAAGCCAATGATAAGATAGGAAAATGGAAGTTTGAATCCATGTGGTATGGACCTTATGTCATCCATATATTTCTCAAAAAGGGGGCAAGGATAATCCATATATGTCTCGTAAAGGGGGCATATATCCTTGCTGAATCTGACAGACACCTCTTGAAGAATCCCTGCAATGGGCTCTACCTCAAGAGGTTCTATTCTTGAATTTGCTCACCATGAGTGCCCTTGTATATTAGTTTTTTTTCTTGTTTTACATCATTCTTTCCACAAGTCTCACAGTTTGTTTCCTTGGTTTTTCCAGATGGATCCTACCCCGTCTTTATTTGTTGGTTTCATTGATGGAGCAAGTAGATGGTATCCTAACATCACCTTGGTTGTGTGGTTCATTTATTCCACATCACATGAGTTGATCCATATTGATGGAATGTGTGTTGGTGTTGCTACCAACAACCAGGATGAGTACAACAGTGTTTTTGGTCTCCTGATCGCCTCCCTCCGCTTGGTTATTTGTTGCCTTGATGTCTTCTTAGATTCCCATTTTCTTGTCTCCCATTTGAATAAATGATATCGGGTACGCGATCCTTAGCTCTTTATAAATTTCCTATGCATTAGACACTTGGTTAGACATTTTGAATCCATTTCATTCATGCATGTTCCCAGAAGTCTCAATAGTGTAGCAGACCAAATGGCTAATGACGTCCTAGAGGGGCACATCAATTGTCACATATAGGAAATAAACTACATCATGCATCATCATATAGTCATGCATAAATATGTCATATACATCATGCAGGAATCATCATAAAAAGATACTCATAAAAAAATATAAAAAGGTGCATACATGTTCATATTTATCATATCATAATGTTTAGTACATAATGAGAAGCTCCACATGCTTTCTCAGTTGATCATACATATCATACAAAAATCGCCATGCACCAACAAATTAGGGGTAGCATCACATGTTTCTAGTCTAATTCATCCTCCTCGTCTTAGTCCTCCTCCTCATCGGAGCTCTCCACCTCCATCGACACATCACCCTATGTCGTCGCTCTGACGTACTAAGTAGCAACCATGATCATCCTCGTGAGAGAGATTCCACTCTGGATGATCCCTAAAACATGCAGCGATCAGAACGTCATAAAGGTAGTGCCACCCATCATCGGTGACCCCCTCAAGAAACCTCTATGTCTAGGTGCAGTGAGTCCAATGGCACACTCTATCGCTATCTATTCCCTTGAGCGGGTGGATCTAAACCCTCCACCCTGCCCCTACATTGTTGGTACCCAATTGTAGAGTGTGTTCCTATGTTTGTACATGCACACAATACGTCATCGATATCTATCACACACATGTTATAGCTACCACTAAGCTAATCAACTATATATGTATGAAACCACAAAATCATCATGTATATGTATCACCAGGTCCCTAGACCTGCCCTAGAGGTGGAGGCATCTCAAGGTATCCCTTGTAACCCATCCCAGCATATGGATAGTCCTTTATGAGGACTGGAAATTTCTTCCACTGTGTAAAAATATATTGGGTGAATAAGTGACCCACCAAGCCACCTCCCTCTCTAATCATCATCTCACACCACCTCATCATGTGAGGCTTGCGAGGTCCCCCCTCACGCACCACTAGATGTGGTTGCAGTGTAGGAAGTCACCCAAAGACAAATGAGCACAAGAACGAGGGGAAACAAAATTCCCCTCCCATCGAGATAGCATTGTTCAACCCACACTGAACCATAGTCAAGCACATATGGGACCACCCATAGTAGGTTCCCCTCAGCACACTCTTCACCATCAGTAGTTGAACACCTGAGATCTTGTGCGGACCCATCGATCTTAGTATGCGTAGCACCATATATGTCACTGCTCAAGTCTCCAGAATCTCAACGCCACACACTATTATGTATGACTTGTACACATACTCTGAGGCATGGCAATTCCTAGATCAAAGATCATCCATAAACATACCCCTTGGGAGCTTTGACGTTGTGTTGTCGATCACACCCAGTAATGGAAGGCCAGTCAGAAAATACACATATTGTAGGGTGATATCCAAACGCTCACCCTAGATGATGAAACACTCGGTGTCTCAGTCCTAGTAGCTCACAAGCTTGTCCAGCAACAGTTTTGTTGAATGCATCAATGGGATCTAGAAGAAATTTAACAGCCCACATCGGGAGAGCGTATCATGTACCACCCCGTCATCATCCAACTCCTCTTAGAGGTCCCCAATATCTCTCTCTCTCCATGCAACTCGAGGCATCCTACATATACACACAGTCTCTGTCAGACCCAGTCATGCACAAATCCTCATCCTGGGTTAGGTCGCACTTATTATCCCTTTTTGAGCAACCCAAGTCGCGCAAAAATGTTGAACAGGTGTGATTGGGTCGCTCTTATTTGCTGCATATGTGCAACCTAGGTTGCACCTATCTCCTCGACAAGAGTGACCATGTCACACCTATCTACCCAATAAGTGTGACCCGACCTCAAGAACCCTTCGGGCTCGACTAAGGCCCCTAAAGAGAGGAAAACCAAAAACTTCACCGCTAAAAATGACGGGCTCAGTGAAAGATCTTATCTGAAAGTCACTGATCGAAAAACCATCAGTTCAATCAGAAAAAATCCAATAGTTGTTTTTTGGGGCCCTCCACTCCAACTCAACTCTGCACAGTGAAAATGACACATGTCATGTGGTCCCCCCTATTTATAGGCCTCCATTTGGTCTATTTTTTATTTCGTGCACCACAGAGTCATTCAAAGTCTGTTTTGTAGGTCATTCGCACCATCAGGTTCAGATTTCCATCTTCTATCCTTTTCCAATACCCATGTCTCATTCTCTATTGTTTCTTTTTTGGTCCATTTCCCAAAGTCACCTCGATTTGCATGCCACCATGTGAATCACCCCTTATATGTATTGACATGTTCACGAGCCATCTGCTCCATCCATACTGCAAACTTGGCTTTATTTTACCGTCATCCACCATCCCGCAAGGAGTCCCCATCAGTGTTCCATTGTTATTCTTATCAGCCATGTTCACAACATAACCTCTTTTGTTACGTCAAACATTTCCTCCTTGCTTGAGTGACCATTATGGAGTTTCTGTTAACCTCTTTTCTGACTCCTAAAAGAATGAAAAGATTGTCAAGCACGCTTGCATCCTTTCACACTCGTTAAAGTATTTGAAATGGCATCTATGTGGTCTCATTTATATCCTTTTTTAGACTCCGTAGACTATTAAAATAAAAGGACCACCCTTGCACCTTCCATCTAGGAATGTTTCCCTTTATATCATTTTATGCTTTGTCGAACATTAGGACCATAACTTACAAAAAAAGCTCATTATGGGTTGTAGTTAAGCTCTTTTCTAGGCCTCTCATAAAGAAAAGATCATCGAGCAAACTTGGTTTTGTTCATTCTTGTAAAAGTATTTGAATGATCGTCCAATCAATATAGGTTTAACATTTTCTCTATTGGTTGGACTACCTACAGTAAAGAAGTCTCTCTACTCATTTTGGTTGGGAGAGCTCTCCTTTGTACACTTTTATCCTTTTTCACGCTTAGGAGACTACCATATGAAAAAGAGACCACACTTGAGTCTTCTTCATGTTTTCATACTCTCAAAAAATTTAAACACCATTGAGCATTTACCCTCCTGGGCTCGAAAAAAATCCACGAGATAGTATCATACTGAGATTACTTCTATCCCTTCTTCATGCTCCTTAAACTATGAAGAAATCCCAAACAGTGTCTTTTGGCACCCCCACATATTACATATAATCTAACATTATGGCATATTTCCCCCATTGGGCTGCCTTTGTTCAGAGTACTATGCCAAGAGTCTCCCTTGGATCTTCTGGATATCACTATTCCAGTTACTCCCCCAAGTCCTTCCCATTATAGTTATCTCCCTAGTTTCACAACCATGATCCCTTTCCCATGAGTCAGTTTCATTTGATGCCAGGTCATCCATGCCGTCTTACTCTATGCAAAGGAATTTTGATTCTCCTGTACTCCCCTAGCCTTGTTCCCCATTTAATGTCTTATTCCCTTGACTGTTCCACATCTCTGGTTATCCCCCTCGCGATTCTCTCAAGGAAACATCATTTCCTTGTTAGTTGCGGGTCTCCCTCTATCAGCGTCAACACATCTATTCCAAAGGATAGACCCAGACGTCCTTATATCCTATTTTCATCCACCTCATTGATGAATTCCTTGGACCACTTGAAAGGAGTCATTAGTTCCTTTCGGATTGCTTGTGTCTCACGTTCTCAACTTTAGCTACATCATCGCACCATTGAGATTCGTACAGGGTATTGGTTCCTTCATTATTTGGCTGAATACCTCGGCTGTCACCTTGCTCTAGCACATTAGTGAGTGTACTATGGGACCCATGCAACTTCATGTCACTTGTGATTTCCAGGTTGCATTGGCAGCGGTGTTTGGAATCCCCAATGTCATAGTTTCATGTATCTATAGTACTTGATGATGTTTATTATACCTCATAGATTTTGACTTCATTCATTGAGTCCATACATATGTGTACAGCTACAAATCAAGTAGAGCATCAGTTGTTATGATATTGTATTCTATCAAAATTCCATTGTTCCTATGTATCAGTTCTTCAGATCATCATTTGTATTCAACCTCCCATTAAGGATACCATTTTGTATCACCATTTGTATATGTATTGATCAACTCCCACTATTTGACCCTTGATCCCCATTTTTATTTTTGAAATATTGTTCCGAGGATGGGTATGCCCTCCTCGTCCATATACATGTCTGAGATTATATGTACCTCATCCATTTTTTAGAAGTAATACAAACCAAAATCCACTACAGTTCGAATGAGTAAACTCCACTCCTCCGTGGTCCTCTCCAATCTCTCAACCATTGTCATCATTTTCCCTTGATCCTATGATGTCTATCAGCCATACGATGAGCTCCTTCACTCACACATCAGGGAGCAATCTGTTAAAACCAAAAAAATGTTCACCTAGCTCTCCATGGTCTAAACCATAGTTATACATCATATTCCCACTATTATTTCATCTATTTTGAGCTTCACAATTAAATTTACTTCAAATATGGTCCAAAACATTATTATTCATTCCGCATAAATGTAGGGAAGTTGAGCATTTATTTTGATTTATCCCCACTCTCTTGAAAAAGGACCTAAAATCCCTAAAAATAAGAATGGGTCAAAATACCATAGATAAATACCATGGGTCAAGAAACCTTGGACCATCCTATAAATACATTGTGGAGGTTTCCCAAAAAACACTTTTTGGTCATTCTAGAAACACGTCACACTTTTAGTCCAACTTTTTGTCATTCATTCATTCGCTCTCAAGCCTTTCACTATTATCCTCATACTTTTGCCATGCCATTTTCCCACAGTGTATTTTGAGCTAGCTTCGTACCCATTTGGATCCATTTCCCATTTGAAAACCATTCGTGGAAGAGACTGGAGACCCAAACCATGGAGCTATAGCACCATTTCCTCTAATAGCTACGNTTAAAAATAGAGTTTTTTTGTTCTTGTTTTGCATTAGTCAGTTGAAATTTGGAAAAAATAAAAAATATTATTATTGTTTTTCTTGTTTCCCATTTTCATTGTTGAACTCTACCCTATGATCTGGACGATCTAGGGTAGGTGCTTTTGCACATATTAGGGGAGAAATCCCCACTACATCTACAATTATGTGAAGGATTAAGTTATTTCCAACTATGAATGAATATAAAAATTATCTTATTTTCAAGAATTAACTTTATCTTCAATTAGGAATGAACATAGAAACACTTTCTATGTTTTGTTTTGTTGGAAATCTAATCCTACGGGATTATGGTTCCATCAATTATGTAAAATAATGTAAATAATTATTTAATAAGAAAAGGATGTCCAAAAGAATTCAATGTATCTCTTAGCAAATGAAACCAAAGAGACGCCTCCTCTTGTATAAAATGATTATTAGGTTCAAACTAATAAAATGAAAATGGAGATTTATACCATCAACTAGTATCAAAGTGTAACTCTTGATCAGATCGCCTTGCCTTCCATAACTACCAACCTGTAATTCTCCTACATGATTCTTTGTCCTATGCATTCTCCCATTCCCTCTTCAGTCTGTGTAATGTATGGCATTCCCAAGTATGGAATATCCTATACCATCTATAACTCCTTCATTTTTGCATGGCTAATACACATATTGTGAGTGTCATGTTGGTTTTCTACCTTGTTGCGTTGAATGCATTCTTTTACATCTTCTCTCATAAACATTATCAAATCACTGGGAAGGAATTCTCTCCAAAGTTTGTGGAAACCCTAATATTCATTATTGTGTAATATGGACCTCTTGGAGATTCACTTTTCCCATTATATATGCTAATCCATTGAAGTGTGGAGACTCTACATTGAGATTGCAATGACACTCTATGTTGAGGTTTGTAATCATTGCTTTGATATCAGTGTTATGTTGGTTGTGTTAATATTTTTTGGTGTGGTTTCTGAAGAATCTAAAAAAAATGGATTTAAGTGCTCACTGAGGAGTCACACCCAGAAAATACAGATTCACAAAATAAAAATCTGTTTGAATTTATAAATATTGATTAGTAATTATCAGTTATAGCTTATGAGAAACAAAAAAATAAAAATGGATTTAAGTGCTCATTGAGGAGTCACACCCAGAAAATACAGATTCACAAAATAAAACTTTGTTTGAGTTTATAAAAATTGATCAGTGATTATCAGCTATAGCTTATGACAAACAAAAAAACTCAGATATCAATTTAGGAAATCACTGTCATAATATTTATTCCAAACGGTAAAAAGGGTACGAAATACTTCTATTACCGAACAGTAAAAAAAAAAGTGTGCTCTGTTTTCACACATAGAAATTTCAAACTACAGCCTCTATTACAGTGCACAAGTAACAAAGCTTTACTAAACAGGAATAGAGTTTGATGGGATTCAATCCAACGAATAACAATAAAAGCGTGGAGATTAAGAGGAGATATGTGGCGATTCACAAACAACAAATGGCAAAAATGATTATTAAGAAGAGACCCAATTTATTTTCTCCAGCTGCCACAGACATGCTGAGAACTCAGGTATTAGTTCCTTCAATATCCCCCTTAGTGTCAAGTTTGAGGATTCCCAACTATGATCTGAGTATCTCCAATCGATCTTGTTATCACTCAGAATGTACCCAGGTTGTGAAAGGTAGATCCCGAGGTAACATCAAAACCACTTTAGACTTTATTTCTAATCTAATACAGTGAGAGAGGGATCTCTCAATCTTTACAAACTTTTTATACTCAATATATTCAATAAAATACAGTCAAAAGGTTGTATTTCTGATAGAACATGTTTTTTTTTATAAATTTTGGTGGGACAATCATGGATGATACCATTGGGCAATGGAGTCAACAATCAGGTCTGAAGTACGTTGCAGGAGGTAGGGGTTTAAAGGTTTATGGACAGAGGTAAGGTAGACAACATTTCCTCAATATTGAGGTATTATCGGGTTGATTAGCAGACAAAGGGAGACATCCCATCAAACAGAGCACATAACTAGGGTGAATTTTGCAAGACCTTAGAAGAAAATGTTTTGAAAATGCTTAAACAATGGACCTAGAGCATGCAAGATGAATTCTATCCCATATACACTAATGCTCAAGCATGAAATAAAATAAAAAATGGTGTGGGAAACAACATAAACAGTCACATAAAGAAATAACTTACTGAATAAAAAGATGGCACAGAAATCTCTGCCATGAAAGGTTTAACATTCCTCATGTGCAAATTTGTATTCATCTCTGGAAAACTGAAGCTATTACAATGAAGAGCCTCTCTACTATCGAAAATAAAACACTAAAACTATCAATTACATATGAATTTATAGAAAAATAACATCTACCTAGCCTTAAATTCGAAACCTAACTGAATTCTAAAAATAAAAACGGTTACAACAAATTTCCTTCATTTCAGTATGCGAACTGCTGAACAATAGGTTTCAAAGTCCCTACTGCATATCTCTCATGGAGAAATTTGTGTGAAATCCAAAAGAGTTTTTTGTAACTGACCATGTTCCTAACAAAACCCATGTCTTATTTTTCTTTGATTCAGCTTCATCTTTTCGAGATATGATTTTGAAATTGATAACTTCAGATAGTAAACTTGTAAATTTATGGAAAAATACCCTGTTAAGATATTTTAAATCCTCCCAACCTATGATACCTGTGTTAAAAATGAAGGAGGTTTTTGAACACAAGCCTGTTATGAAGAAAAATTTCTCTCATTCGGCTTGAAATTCAACTCCCATTGGCTGAAACAATTCTTGGACTTTGATGGCTAAAATAGTCTTTTAAAAAAACTAAAAAATTTCCTTGTAAAGATCAGTCTGTTTCTCCCAATCCATAAGACCTATGTAAAACATAAAAGATTTTTTTGAATATTGGTATGTTATGAGAAAAAGCCTCTTTCAGTTTCTGAAAATTCATCTTCATTTGATGGAAACAATTCGTTGCATTTGATGACTAAAATAGTCATTCTGAGATCTGAACATTTCCCTCTAAACATGACTTCGATTCTCCCAAACCATAATACCTATGTGAAAACTGAGATAGGTTATTGTATATGGGTATGTCATAAATACAAAACTCTCTCAAGTTCTCAAAATATGTCTCGGTTTGGAGGAAACAATTGATTGAAAATAATGATGCAAAACATCCATTTTTAATAAAAACCAACCCAACTGCTTGTTGATATTTGAATTGAGATCGGCTTTATCTACCTTAATTACCCAGCACTTTGTTCCAACAGAATTAAATTTGATTGCTAATTTATTTCATGAACCATGGATATGGCTACACTTATCTTTCAATTACAACCATAGCATTAGAATTTCGAAATGTTTCTCCACCATTAAACCTGGTCCTTTTTTACCAGTGAAATTTTATTTAGTCATCAATTTAATTTGCAAGGTAATGGAGGCTTGACACGTTTTTAAACTACATGTATTATAAAATTTCATGGATTTGAAAATTAAATTGCTCCTCGCTTGTTGAACTAGAGGAATTGTTGCTGGTCGTTGGATGATTTCTGCTCTGATATGAACCGTCCAAGAGTGGAGCCCATACCCAATTCCATGAATTGAGAAATTTTCTTCATCTGAGCATGTTCATAACGTGGAATTTATATTGGATTCCAATTAAAATGACTTGAAATCTCCACCTTTCCACTTTGTCCAGTGTACCAGATTCCGCAAATCTTAAAAATTAATTTTGCTGAGCTTGTTGATATTATAGAATCAATAGGAGTCGTATGTGTACTCATGAATGTGTGTATCAAGAGGAGGAGATTAAGGCTAGCACTGGCAGCCTCAATCAAAATGGCTCTTCTTTGAATACTTGTGAAACAAACAAGTATTCCAACACAACGATCAACAACCTCGTTTTAACATTCATCTTTGTCGAGCTTGTTAAAATGTACTCATGTATGTGTGTATCAAGCGGAGGAGATTAAGGCTAGCACTGGCAGCAGCAATCAAAATGTCTCTTCTTTGAAGACTTGTGAAACAAACAAGTATTCCAACACAACGATCAAAAACCTCGTTTTCACGTTCATCTTTGCAATTTGTTTCAAGCTCAATAAAATCATGGAAATAATATGCGTTGGAGTAGATACACGGCCACCATCTGAAGGAACATACACACAGTGGTGTTTACATTCACAAATACGCTCACACATTTTCCAATTTTACCAGCTCGTCGCAGTTTATCGCTTTGCTTGAAGCCTTGATTTAACAACCAATAAAGGATATGTTACAATGGCTGCTCCAAGTTTACTGAGAGCTCCAACACAGTCACATTTCAAATCCCTTTTTCAAAACGATCTCTGGGTATCCAAAAGAACACACCTTTAATGTATATCAATTGAGTCATTCTTATTTCCAATGATATTTTTTTTCCGCATGAAAAAATATGCCGTATACTTTCATATCAAATTTAGCATATGGTTGCACAAAAGAAAGCATTTTCTTAATACGTTTTTTTTAACTTTTATGGCAATATATCCCACATGCACCGATTAACTAACTTTTCATTTGTTTATAAACTCCACTAGTTTCATTACATATCAAGCAACAAAAAGGATGTAATGTTCGTTGTGTTCTCAGTGCATTGGTTTGTTAGGTTTGCTTTGATTTTAGTGTGTTGGTAAATAAAACCTTTTCATATTCCCAAAATATAATGAACCCTTTAACTCAAGTTTATAGAGAAAATCAATTATCTTTTAAAGCCAAGACTTAACTTGAAAGTAATTCTTAGGCTCATTGAATTTTTTTCTTCGTGGCAATCCCAATAAATTATTTAATGCTCGAAATCTTGACACTGCCAAATCACCCATGAAATGTTGGAAAATTTGATGACAAAAACACCAACCACTGCAAAAATAAATTAGTGCTAACAGTTGGCTCCACTTGGGATGTCATCCTTCCTGCGAGGTACCAAAGAACCCTATAGACCAAGTGCCAAATCCATTGGGTTGCTCTCAATATTTCTCTAAAATCCTCAACATGTTCTAATTTGAACCATAAACTGAACCACTACTACAAACAAATTCTTGTCAACCTGTAAGCAATCCATACTGCAACCATTTTATAAATACATCTCAAACTGTAACCTGTAACCTATCACCTGTCACCTATACTCTGAAAAAATGAAAGTAACTATAACAGCAAACCTTAACATGTAACTGAAACTAAAATCAAACTCAAAATCTGTTGAAAGGAATGCTCGTCATGTCGAGCTTATTCATGCCTACCTATCCTACTTAACTGAGCACCAATGCTCAATCAAGTAAACTCTGACTTCTAATGAAGTCAATCAAGCAATTTATCCAATAATTTTGCTTCTTCCTCATGCTTGTTTGAAATTAGGACATAGGAATAAAATGGCAAAAGGTTATGATGAAAAGTATGTCCTTTGTTGCAAACACATAACCAACTACCCCATCTGAAAAATTTATCCATGTACTCTGCTACTGGATCATAAAAAGCATGACAAATTTAAAAATAATCAATCACCTGTTTGTCATGAAAAGGCTGTCAAAAAAGTAACTCTTCTTGAATACTGTCAAACTAATCATTAAAATATCTTTGAAAGGAATTCTCATGACTATTTTCAAATGATATATCAACTACTTCATTTAATATTTCTGAATTTACAACTCCATTCTTCTCAAGCACTTCAAGAGGAATATCATTTTGCTTTTCAACAAGATTAAACAGAAAGATGTATTCTTGACAAAAAGTTTCTAAATTGGAAATATTTAAAGAAACATCCCATCGAGAGTCCTCATCTCCTTCTTTGCGATCCCTTTCTTTATTGCACATTGTTGGTTCTTTCACATACTCGGTCTAATGGCATGATTTCTCTTCCTTTTCATTATATATAAGTAGACTAAAATTTTCTTTAAAACCATCACTAACATAATTTTTAACAAGTTGAATACAATCTTCAAAGAAACCATCAAGAGTATAACCCTCTTCTTTTACATCACTAGGTTTATCATCTTCCTGCTCATACCTTTTTTCCAATTCTAATCCAAGGTATGATTTCTCTTTAATTTCATTTTCAGAAAATAAATATGTGGAGGGACTGTAAAACTGAAAATTTCCAGAATCATAATTCTTTATGTAATCACCCACATAAGAATTAGAACTTTGAGGAAATTGCTTCTGCAAAAAGGAATTTTTGACTAGGAATAGGCAGCCTCATCTTGAAACAAAACTTCGGAAATTGAATAATATGAAGAAGGGTTTGATTGACTGTCCCAACTTCCTTCTTGGTCACACAAAAATTGACAAGATTTATGCAAATTATCATTTACTTCAGGAAAAGAAATGTAACTGGTTGAATCAAAGTTTTGTCTCATGTCTCTTTCAGTCGAGGAAGAAATTATTAACTGCTGAGAGTTTTCTTGAATGTGAAGATAGCTAGTTTGTATTTCTTTTTTTATAAAATGGGTTCTCATATAAAATTTCTAAAAGTTCTTCATCCACTAACTCATCATCACTATACATGTTTTCTGAATCTCTAATTAAACCTTTAACATTCGTACAACAATCTTGAACCAGCAACAAGGCGGGGTATTGGTCTTTGTAATGTTCATGAAACATTGTATGAAAATCAGTAAGGGAACACAAACTTTCTGATGGTAACCCTTCATAACATGACCTTGCATCTCCTTCTAAATTATCCATGAACATTTTCATGAAAGAATCCTCATGCAATTTAACTCCCAACTTATGTATATGCATATGAAATCTAACCAAATGAAGGGAAGCATCATCATTCTTTTGATCTTTAAAATTTGGAAGACATGTTTGCAAATCTACTTTAGGTATTTGATTTGGAAAACTAGGAATGTGAGCACAATTCATAGGAGCATACCTTGCAGACAAAGAACTCATCTCAACAAATGAATAAACTGAATCAAATCTTCAAGCTTTGCAATCTTTTGACAGTGAAGTCGCCATAGGAATTTTGAAAACTGGATTCTTCAAAGATGGAGTCTCCAGGTGAAAGATGCACAACCTTGCTGATGTCTGACTGTTGTTCACCATCAACAATCAAATCCACAACTATGTCGTTCATACCTAGGGAATATTTGAACCTTCGCTCCTCAGCAACGATGCCAATTTTTTATCACTCAGAATGTACCCATGTTGTGAAAGGTAGATCCCGAGGTAACATTAAAACCACTTTAGACTATATTTTTGACCTAGTACAGTCAAAGAGGGATCTCTCACTATTTACAAATTTTTTATACTCAAGATATTCAATCAAATACAGTCAGAAGGTCATATTTCTGATAGAACAAGTTTGTTTTTATAAAGTTTGGTGGGACAATCATGGAGGAGACCATTGGGAAATACAGTCAATAATCAAGTCTGAAGTAGGTTGCAGGAGGTAGGAATTTAAAGGTTTATGGATAGAGGTAAGGTAGACACCATTTCCTCAGTCTTGAGGTATTAGAAGGATGATTAGAAGACAAAAGGAGACAGCCCATCAAATAGATCACCTAACTAGGGTGAATTCTGCAAGACTTTAGAAGAACATATTTTGAAAATGCTTGAACAATGGACTTAGAGAATGCAAGATGAATTCTATCCCATATATATTAATGCTCAAGCATGAAAGCAAATACAAAATGGAGTGGTAAATAGGATAAACAGACACATAAATAAATTACTTACTGAAATAAAATATGGCACAAGAATCTCTGCCATGAAAGGTTTAACATTCCTCCTATGCAAATTTTTATTCATCTCTGGAAAACTAAATCCATTACAATGAAGAGCCTCTCTTATCTTGAAAACACAACCCTAAAACTATCAATTAAATCTGAATTTATAGAAAAATAACCTCTACATAACCTTGAATTTCAAACCTAACTGAATTCTAAAAATAAAAACAGTTACAACAAATTTCCTTCATTTCACGATGCAGACTATTGAACAATAGGTTTCAAAGTCCCTCTTGCATATCTCTAATGATGACAGCTATGTGAAATCTAAAATATTTTTTGTAATTGACCATGTGCCTAACAAAACCCATGTGTTGTTTTTCTTTGATTCATCTCTAGATCCTCAGGATATGATTTTGAAACTGATAACTTCAAATAGTAAACTTGTAAATTTCTGGAAAATACCCTATGAAGATATTTTAAATCCTCCAAACCTATGATACATGTGTAAAACCTGAAGGAATTTTTTGAAGATAGGCCTGTTATGAAGAAAAACCTCTCTCGGTTTCTTGAAATTCAACTCCAATTGACTGAAACAATTCTTGGACTTTGATCGCTAAAACAGTTCTTTAAAAAACCTGAAAATTTCCCTGTAAAGATTAGTCTGTTTCTCCCAATACATAAGACCTGTGTAAAACATGAAGGATACTTTTTGACTAATAGTATGTTCTAAGTAAATGTCTCTTTCAATTTTAAAAATTCATCTTCATTTGATGGAAACAATTCTTTGTATTTGATGACTAAAACACTCATTTTGAAATATGAACATGACTTTGATTCTCCCAAACCATCATACTTGCATGAAAACTGAGATAGGTTATTGTATATTATTATGTCATAAAGACAAACCTCTCTCAATTCCTCAAAATGCTTCTTGGTTTGGCGAAAACAATTGATTGAAGATAATGACCCAAAACAACCATTTTTAATAAAAACCAGCCCAACTGCTTGTTGATATTTGAATTGAGATCAGATTTATCTACCTTAATTACCCAGCACTTTGTTCCAAGGGAATTAACTTTGATCACTAATTTATTTCACGAACCGTGGATATGACTACACTTATCTTTCAATTTCAACCATAGCATAATAATTTTGCAATGTTTCTCCACCATTAAACCTGGTCCTTTTTTACCAGCAAAATTTTATTTAGTCATAGATTTAATTTGCAAGGTAATGGAGGCTTGACACATTTTTAACCTACACGTATTATAAAATTTCGCATATTTGAAAATTAAATTGCTCCTCACTTGTTGAACTAGCGGAATTGTTGTTGGTCATTGGATGATTTAGCTCTGATATGAACTGTCTAAGAGTGTAGCCCATACCCAATTCCTCGAATTGAAAAAGTTTCTTCGTCCGAGCATGTTCACAATGCATAATTTATTCTAGATGCCGATTAAAATGACTTGAAATCTCCACCGTTCCACTTTGTCTAGCATACCAGCTTCCGCAAATCTTAAAAATTAATTTTGTCGAGCTTGTGGATATTGCAGAATCAATAGGAGCCATCAATATATTTTGTTGAGGGATGGATGTTCGCCACTTGTATTGACCTGCACACTAAATAGAAATTATGCAAATTGTTAAAATGTACTCCTATCTGTGTGTATCAAGTGGAGGCGATTAATGCTAGCACTGGAAGCGGCATTCAAAATGGCTCTTCTTTGAAGACTTGTGAAACAAACAAGTATTCCAACACAACGATCAACAACCTCATTTTCATGTTCATCTTTGCAATTTGTTTCAAGCTCAATAAAATCATGGCAATAATATGCGTTGGAGTAGAAACACAGCCACCATCTAAAGCAACATACACACAGTGTTGTTTGCATTCACAAATACGCTCACACATTTTCCAATTTTACCAGCTCGTTGTAGTTTATCACTTTGCTTAAAGCCTTGATTTAACAACCAATAAAGGATATGTTACAATGGTTGCTCCAAGTTTAGTGATAGCTCCAACGCAGTCACATTTCAAAGCCCTTTTTTGAAACGATCTTTGGGTAGCCAAAAGATCACAACTTTAATGTATACCAATTGAGACGTTTTTATTTCCAATGATATTTTGTTGTCGCATGAAAAAATCTGTCGTAGACATTCACAACAAATTTAGCATATTGTTGCACAAAATCAATCATTTTATTAATAAGTTTTTTTTTAACTTTTATGGCAATATATCCCATATGCACCGATTAACTTACTTTTCATTTGTTTATAAACCCCAATAGTTTCATTATATATCTGTTACTACCTAAGTTGCACTTAGTGGTTTTCTATCAAGTGAGCCTGGCGAACCGAACAAAGATGATTTGTTCGGACTTCAAAAGACCTTCAAAAGTGCTTATGGGAAGTGCTTGTTGTACTATATCACATGTTCATACCCCATAGGGGAGTTGTAATAAAATGTTCTAGCATGATAGTGTCTATAAAAGACTCACTCTCTTAGACTTTATTTGTCAATTCGATCGGCCCATGGTGTTTTTTCCCTTGGTTATTATTGGTTGTTGAATAAACGACTGACAATTTCTGAGTTTTTCACTCAATACCTCCAATGTTGGGGTGGTTGGCTTGGCATTTAGGCCTACTGAGCTTATTAGAGTCTATGTATCAATGTATAAACATGCTAGGCATTATGGTCAACTCATATGAACATGTCTAAGTCCCCCTAGGTTTTAATTTTTTTTTATTTTTTAATATTTTTTTCTAAGTTTTAATTTTTCCAAAACTTAGGCTATTTTTAATAGTCTAAATGGAAAAATTGGTTTTGTAATAAAAGTGGGCTCGGAAATCAGTTTCAGTCATGAGGGTGCTCATTTTCAAGCTCAGAGCACCATGTAAACCCCTAAACCCACTTTTCCTAATTTTTGAGTGATTTTCCCATCACTCAGGTTAGAAAACCCTAAAAATTATATATTGATTATTTTAATTAATAAATTAATTAAATAATGGAGAAAACCCCAAATTCTAAATCATTGGGCTTTGCTCCGATTTGACTGAAATCAGTCTCATCGGCTTGAGATTGACTGGAGCTGACCATTCCTTGACAGAAGGAGGTGATCTAGGCTGAACTGAGAGTGCACCACAGCATGCAATCTTGAGAATTGTGCCCTCTCTCTCTCCTCCACATGTGTGGACCCATCTGGATGAGTTTTGGTGGATGTTTCAGTTAACAGGTTCAAGTGTCAGTTCGAACAGCTCTCAGATTGATAGTTGCACTCAGTGAGACTCAGATCAAACTTAGCGAGACTCAAATCAAGCTCATATTGACTCCACATACAGCTACAGCCTCTCTCTCCTTGGGAATTGTGCCCCCCTAGGATAGAATTCTAGTTTTTGTTATAAATAAAGCACAGTATCCTCCTTTCCAAGCTTGTTAGAACTGGATTGAAGAGCTGTGCCTATTGTATTGTGTACTATTTTTGGAATAAAGAAGCTTTGGAGGCAAGATCTATGGTGTAATGCTTTTCATGTGTGGATGGTGATTGTCAAGTGCTTATGAGGTATAATCTGTATTAATGATCTTTGCTTTTTGTTGGTTAATTGTTGGCCTTGAAGGACAGAGCTACCTCCTGTTAGGATAAGAGATCATTCTAGTTTGATTTATTCTCTTATTGTTCGCTTGTTTCAGATCTCTTGGAGTTGCATGTATTTTAAGTTTAATTGCATGCTTTCTAATTGTCTTTTTCCAGCAATACCTATGTTTTAACCATATGTTTGTGCAAGGATTTCTAAGTTGCAGGTGATATCACTTGTAGAAGGGGTTGAGCTAGTTTGCATATTCCTCATGTTTAGGATCTTTTTGAGGACATAGTCACTCGGTGTTCCACCAAAGCAAACTCCAAAGCCCAACATTCCCAAGCTTCTAGCACTCTTTCTCTTTCTTCCTCCTTCTAAAAATCAAAATTTTACCTAGTTACTTTGTTTACAAGATTTGATATTATTCATATCTATTATATTAAATCAAAAATTAACATAGATATTGTGTCTCAAGGCTCATAATCTAGATCTCATTCCTAAAGAGTTTCATAAAGCATTCTAGATCTAGTTTAGGGAAATCGTCTGTTTTGCATGGAAATTTAAAGAGAATCTGTAGTTTGGATGCATTAGATTTCTGTTTTCTATTTTGAAAGATAAAATCTAGCAATCATTTCATATCACATTGGATTCCCCAAAGGAAATCCAAGACCCCAAGGAAAGCTTTCTTTCCTTGGTTTCGTTTTAACTAGTTTTAACTTAGTTTTTTTTGGTTTAAAGTAGGCTGACCCAAAGGTACTTTCAAAGTGATTTTGGGAATATTTCATTCTAATAAGATTAATTTTTTTTAGCAGGCATAACAGAAAGAGGAGAATATGCTATTTGAAAGTGTCTTTTTTTCCATCTGAATCCCCCAGGGGTCTCCTTTTTTTACTGTAATCTTTAATTTTGGAATTTTCTAAAGCCTTAGTGTCATTCTATATAAGAACCAAGAGGATTTAGATAATTTTTCTGATATTGTAACCACTGATAATAAAAAAATTCTCCGAATAGGCTCTTTCGAGCCCATTCCCCATCCCCCCTGGGGGGATTCGTGCCTTTTTTTTGTTTTTTTCATTTTATTATCTTGTTTTCACTCTAGATTAGTTTCATTTATACAAAATAATATTCTTTTATTACTTTATAATATGTTCCATATTACAATATCAAAGTACCATTAATACTTACCCCACGACTTCCCAATTGACCCGAAAGGGGAAAGAGATGCATGGTAGGACTAATTAGAAAACGTGTGGTTTGCTTCTCTTTTGCTGCTTGTCATTAATTTCTGCAAACAATATTTATAAAATCAACCCCCTCCTTGATTCCCCGATTGAGGTCCACTTGGACCAAAAGAGGTTCCTGGAAGGTTTTTCTTTCTAAAAACACATCCTTTAAAAATTTACTAAAATTTACAAATATTCCGGTGTGTATGCTCTACGTTTGGATGCGGTTCATCTGATCAGTCAATCTGCATCAAAATCAATGTGAGTGACTATATCAATTAGGTTTCACCTTCCCCAATTAACCACCATCAGGCGAAAATCCAACACCTTGATCAAACCATAAACGGTGGCAAAATACCCAAAGGAAGTGGGAACTCCTAGACAGTGACCTCAAGGCGCCGATCTCTATTAGACCTTCATGTGAATTATGAACATAGTCTTAGAGAATCCATTCATCCCACACATTCATTGTGGGTAGCCATGAAGGTTTGTTTTTGGACATACTCCAAGCACCCCTCGGGTATATCTGGAGTCCCCCCTCACCTAATTTAATCCACTCATATTCCATATTAACTTAAAAAGTACCAAGATGCAATGGCAAAACATTCATTCCAAGCACATGCAAGTACATTTGATTATTTTATGACTCCATTTTTAAGGCACTGGTCCTGTGTTTAAATCTTTTGATATATAGATATTGTGTCTCAGCTTTGTGCTTTATTGTCCTCATTTTTTATCTTGTCATCTATGGTTATTTATCATTAATTTCAAACCCCTAAGCAACTATCTCAATCTAACATTGTCATACTAAACTAATTTTCCTTAGTAACTTAATATGGTCTACCCCCCTTGGCGTCATTAGGAGTTGGGCCTAAACAGAGGAATCAAGAACAAGGTGACATCCTTGACCCGAGACTTGCCCTCAAGGACACACCAAGTGGCTTGAAGATTTCTGCCACGTTCTCCCCCCCCCAAGGTGTGTGAAATGTGGCAAGAATTTTTGGTGTCGTTGTCGGGGATAAATATTTGTATTCCTGAGTATGACTTTTCTTAACTTTTTTCTAAACAACTAAAAAGATTAAAAATAAAAATCGATTGATCTTTTCTTTAAAAAACATAAAAATTAAAACTCAATCCATCTGGCGACTCCACTGTCTAACATCCCTCCAAGAATTTCTACCTGAAGAAACCGCCATCAATTATTCAATCCTCTCCATGATCCCGAAATTTTTATTATAGAAATATTGAATAGGAAGACTTCTCGTAGAAACCTTGAAGATCTAGGAGACCAATCACTCTCAGCTATCCATCACATATTTGTACAAAGTCATATTCACAAATCTCAAGAAATGACGGAATTCTTCCAACCCCTTGACTTTTCTCAGATAGCAGGTGCTCCCCATGACATTCCAAATGATGCTATCAAGAAGCTCCCCATATTTCAGGGAATTAATGCCATCACTGCCAAGTCTCACCTTCGAAATTTTGAAAAGCACTTGGCCAATTATTGCAATGATGTTTCCCATAACCATGACGGTGTCAAAATGAATCTCTTTGCTTTATCCTTAGAAGATGATGCTGCAGAATGGTACTTCGACCTAGATGATGATTCATATAAAACTCTTAGTGAATTCCAAGATAGTTTTAGGAAGAAGTGGGGAGAAAAGAAGGAACCAAGACATTTGCTTGCCGCCCTTCATAGCATAAAGAAGATGGAGAATAAAACCATGGATGAATTTAACACTAAATTTAGGCGTGTGGTTTTGGACCTTCCTAGAGACATCAAGCCAAAGGATGCCTCCATCCTCATATATTAGATTGAAGCTTTCACCGGTGACTAAGGGAATCGGCCGATCTAAAAACTACCCAGGAATTAACCGAGAAAATAGAAAAGAATATGGAATCTTTAGGCAAATCTAATATTCCAGGTTACACTAGGGGAAGCACTTCCTACAACAAGGAGACCAAGGGTAAAGCTGTTGAATCAGAAGAAAAGAGAACTTCTAAATATCCCATGGAAAAGATGGCAGACATGATTAAAAACTTGGTTACTAATCAAAACCAACAAATGGTCAATCATGTTGCACAGTTGAATCACATGCAGAATAGAATAGTGACAATGGAAAGGAATAATGGACCTAGGAACTTTCAACCCAAGAAAAATCAAATGTATCAGAAGAAATCCCCTCATCAAGAACCTAGGATCCCAAACCAGTTAGACTTAGCTAACATGGTAGAGGAAGTAATTCCATGGTGTAGACCCTGTGAACAATTCCACCAAGAAAGCACTTGTTATGTTGCAAATCAAGTCATGGCACATGGACTTCCCGATATCAGTAGTCAGGAAACAACTTCAAGCAAGCCTAATCATGTATACATGGTAGGCCAAACCTAACCTTTGTCAAACTAGAATTGGTAGCAAGCCATAGATTACAGTTATGAGAAGGATCTCCTTTCCAACTTCTATGGTGAAATGCCTACTCCAAAAAGAATTCTGGAAATGAAGTAGGCTAGATTCAAGGGTGTAGTTTATCAAAGGAAGGAGAAGTCTTCACCAGCTAAATAGTACAAACCTAAGGTAACCACTCATCCTCTCCCAGATCCCCTTGTTATCCCAGAATCAAAGATTGACATGGGAGAATGGATAAGTAATGTTAAGGTTTATGTTTCTGCTACTGATGTCCTTAAAATTCCTCGTCAAAAAGAAAAGTTGTTTAAAGCCATAGAGGATAGTCAAAATAAAACTCATGATGTTGTCAAAGAGGATCCTCTCCCTAATAATAATGCTATGTTTGAAGCCGAACACATTGAACCTATGGTTATGCCTATAGTCCTCAACAGTTTTGATCTGAAAAGAGAAGACCACCCACCTTTTTATGTCTCTCTCTTAGTTGATAACCTTGTCCTTCATAACTGCATGTTAGATTCAGTTGCTTCATTAAATGTCATGACAATAAAAGTGATGGAACAGCTAAATCTAAGGATCACCCGACCCTACCACAATGTTTGTGCAATGGATGCAAGAGAAGTTGAAGTGGTAGGGATAATCTTAAATATACATGTTAAGTTGGCCAAGTATCCTAACATCGACATGTCGATGGATGTGGTAGTGATTGATGTGCCAGATAATTGGGTATGTTGTTATCCATAAAGTGGGCTGCAACTCTTGGTGGGTACATTCAAATGGATTGGACATATGCTACTATACCTGCGTCAGAAAACACTAGGGTGATACTCCATAGAGAGAAGCTAAGGAAACAGCATGTAGAAAACCCTAAGAAGCCTGGAAATGAATTTGTACATTGCACTGAAAATTTTGGGAACTATGCTATCTTGTCGAATTTCATGGCCCCTATTAAGGAAAACATTAAATATGAAAAGATAGATGAGGTTTGTCAAATGTACTTTGATGGGGCTTATTCCAAAGACGAATGGGTGCAGGCATCATGATCATCTCTCCTTCAAATAAAGCCTACAACTTTGCTTCCAGGTTAGAGTTTGAAGCATTAAACAGTGTAGCTCAGTATGAGGCATTGCTTCTAGGTTTAGAAACCACTAAAGACATGGGGATAAAGATGTTGAACATAAAAGGTGATTCAGACTTAGTTGTCCTCCAGATTAAGAATCAGTATCAATGCAAAAATGGCAGACTAAGGAATTATAGAAATTCCATATGGGACACCATGGAATGCTTTGATGCACTCAACATTCAAAATATCCATAGGGAAATGAATGGGTTAACAGATGATTTGGAGGTAGCAGCATCCACCCTCCAGCCTTCAGATGAAATGATTAATGGGAATGGAAAAATGGAAATTAATTTCAGACCATCAATTCCAAATAATGTAGATCACTGGAAGGTGTTTAAATATGATGAGAAACTCTTGAGATTCATCCATAATCTCCAAGAGTTTGAAGGTTGCAAGATCAGTTATCGTCAAGAGGGTAAAGAGTATCAGGAGTGCGAGGATAATGAAAGGAATCACATCCCAAATAGCCTTATAGATTTTGAATGTTTGTTTGATAGACAAGATCGTCATAAAAACAAAAAAGAAGAAATAAAAATTGGGGATTATATGGAAATAAACATAGGAACTGATAAGGACCTCAAGTTAATAAAAATTGGAAAACGTACTCCGAAAAAGGAAAGGAACAGTTTGATCAACTTAATCAAAGAGTATAGAGATGTGTTGGCCTTCAGTTATGATGAACTTAAAGCCTATGGGGAATATGTGTTTCAAAACACTATTCCTCTCATAGAAGAGGCTAAGGAGGTCAACCCTTTCCGACAAAAACTTAGGCCAATAAATCCTAAGTTGGCCCCCATTGTGCAGAAGGAGCTTCAGAAGATGTTAGCAGCAGGGATCATGGCACCTACAAGACATTCATCATGGTGCTCCAACTTAGTTGTTGTCAGAAAGAAGAATGGGTCAATTAGAATATGTATATATTTTAGAAATCTGAATACATCATGCCTTAAATATAATTACCCATTTCCCGACATGGAAACATTACTTCAAAGAGTAACGGGATCAGGAATGATGTCCATGTTGGATGGATTTTCCGGTTATAACCAAGTGTTGGTAAATAAAGAAGATCAACATAAAACTACATTCACCACACCTTGGGGCACCTATAAATTTTTAAGAATGCCTTTTGGTTTATTAAATGTCGGTACCACCTACCAAAGAGCCATGGATTTTGCCTTCAAATAACTTATAGGAAAAATAATCAAAATATATCAAGATGAATTAACTGTTTTCTCTAAAGAAAGATTTGATCACATAAGTTATCTTAGGTAGGTTTTCATAAGATGTTGTAAATATGGTATTTCCTTAAAACCTGCCAAGTCAATCTTTGGGGTTGATGAAGGCAAGTTGCTAGGACACATCATTTCTAAGGATGGTGTCAAAGTCGACCCTAAGCAAGTTGAAGCCATGAAGAAATTCCCCTTGCCTCAGAATCTTAAAGCTCTCCAATCTTTCAATGGTCAAATTAATTTCATAAGGAGATTCATCCCAAATTTAGCAAAACTAATGAATCCTCTACAAAAATTGTTAAAGAAAGATGCTAAATTTGAGTGGACAGATGAAGGGAAATATGCTTTCAAGTCTATCAAAGATGCCATATCCAAGTCCCCAGTATTGATTATTCCAGATTATTTCAAGGAATTTCAGATATTTTCCTTTGCCTCAGAGGAAACCATTGCTGATGTTTTGCTTCAAAGGAATAAAGAAGCACAAGAGCAACCTATAGCCTTTATGAGTAGAGCCTTGCAACATTCATAGTTGAAGTATACTACCATGGAGAAACATGCTTATGATCTTGTCAAGTCCCTTAAATATTTCAGAACTTATGTAGGATACTCCAAAATCATTGGGTATGTACCCCATGCAGCTGTCAAGGATATCATGTCTCAACAGGATTGTCTAGGAATCAGGGGTAAGTGGATTTCAAAGATTCAAGAGTATGATTTAGAGATAAAACCTACTAAGTTAATTAAGGGACAAGGTCTTGCAAAGATGTTGACCCAAGGAAATGAAAAGGCCTTAGGAATAATCTACCAGAACAGTGATCCAGAACAAATTGTATCAGACAAGCTTCAGAGATTAGAGCAACACCCTTGGTATACCGACATTATCTTTTTCCTCCATAACCTTACATGCCTTGATCACCTACTTGGCCATAAAAGAAGAGAATTAAGGTTAAAAGCAACTAATTATTGTTTAACAAAAGATGGTTTGGATTGGAGAAACCTCGATGGTTTAACACTTAGATGTGTCGATGAACCTGATTCCAAAAAACTCATGGTTGAGTTCCATGCAGGATTTTGTGGTGGACATTTTGCAGCAAGAACAACCGCCCATAAAATCCTTAGAGCGGGATACTATTGGCCAAACCTCTTTTTAGATGTGCACAAGTCTGTCATAGTTCGCCCCCAGTGTCAGTTGTTCACTGGAAAGCAACAAATGAAATCCTTGCCTTTAAACCCAATAGTAGTCCAACCCATTTCTAGCAGTGGGGGCTTGATTTCATCGGTAAGTTCAAGGATAACTCAAGGAATTTGGTTATTTTTGGATACTCACCGCCACTGATTATTTCACCAAGTGGGTAGAGGCGATACCCACCAAGAAGGCAATCGATGTTGTAGTCGTGGATTTCTTAGAAGATAAGATTATCAGAAGATTCGGTGTTCCAGCTAGAATCATCACAAATAATGGCCCGTGCTTTGTTTCCTCTAAGATGTCATCCTTTTGTTTCAAGTATGGCATTGTCCTATCCCATTTATCCAACTATTATCCCCAAGGAAATGGTCTAGCTGAGTCAAGTAATAAAAACTTAATGACCATAATCAAGAAAATTGTTGGTGATAATAAAAAGGCTTGGGATAGCAAGATCAAGTTTGCATTATGGGTCGATAGAATCACAAAGAAAAGTTCAATGAGAAGGAGTCATTTTGAACTTATCTATGGCCTAGATGTCACCTTACCTCTCCACTTAATTCTTCCAGTGTATAAGTTTCTCCAGACCTTTAGCTCAAATCAGGATGTCATTCAGAACAGAATCAACCAGTTGATCGAGTTAGATGAGAGTAGAAGAAAATCCCTTAACCAAAGTATCAGAAATTCAGACAAAGTCAAGAGAACCTTTGATAGATCTACCCAGCCTGGAGCCTTTCAAGTAGGTGACAAAGTCTTACTTTGGGACAAACGGCGGGAGAAACCTGGGAAACATGGAAATTTTTACAGCTTATGGTTGGGGCCATATATCATTGATGAAGTTGCAGGAACAAATTCTTTCTATCTAAATTCCCTATAAGGAGAAAGGTTAAGCCTGCTAGTGAATGTATTTCTCCTCAATATGTTCTTCGTTGAGACGTTTTCATGCCTTTATTGGCATTGGTGGTTTCAGGGCCAATTTCTAAACATTGCACTGCATGTATTTTTAAATTTCATGTATCATATTGTTGTATTATAGATATTGTTGTATTATAGATGTTTTGTACCATAGTACTAACCTTGAAATTTTTATTTGTATACTAGTCTTGTAAAATATTGCTTTTTTGTACATCATAGACTAATTCTATACATTAATCTGCTTTTACAGTTGGTTTCTTTCATATACATGTCACTAACAAGCTTTAATTGCTATGCAGGACCCAGAGATTCCGGAGTTCTCACATCCTCTTCTTTGATCAGAAGATTATTTAGAGAATGTGTCCCTAGATGGAGCCAGATGTTACCATTTTAGTTCTACTTAGTGGTTTTTTATCAAGTGAGCCTGGTGAACCGGACAAAGATGATTTGTTCAAACTTCAGAAGACCTTCAAAAGTGCATCTCGGAAGTGCTTGTTGTACTATATCACATGTTCATACCCCATAGGGGAGTTGTAATAAAATTTTCTAGCATGATAGTGTCTATAAAAGACTCGGTCTCTTAGACTTTATTTGTCAAACCGATCAGCCTTGGGTGTTTTTTCCCTTGGTTATTATTGCCTATTGAATAAACGACTGATAAATTCTGAGTTTTTCACTCAATACCTCCAAAGTTGGGGTGGTCGGCTTGGCATTTAGGACTGCTAAAGTTATTAGAGTCTATGCGTCAATGTTTAAACATTCTAGGCATTATGGTCGAGTCATATGAACATGTCTAAGTCCCCCTAGGTTTTAATTTTTTTTTAATTTTTTAAATTTTTTTAAGTTTTAATTTTTCCAAAACTTAGGCTATAAATGGATTGGTTTTGTAATAAAAGTGGGCTCGAAAATCAGTTTCAATCATGGGGGTGCTCATTTTCAAGCTCAGAGCACCAACTAAACCCATAAACCCACTTTTCCTAAGTTTTGAGTGACTTTCCCATCACTCAGGTCAGAAAACCCTAAAAATCAAGTATTGATTATTTTAATTAATAAATTAATTAAATAATAGAGAAAACCCCAAATCCTAAATCAGTGGTATTTGCTCTGATTTGACTGAAATCAGTCTCATTGGCTTGAGATTGACTGGAGCTGACCATTCCTTGACAGAAGGAGGTGATCTAGGCTGAATTGAGAGTGCACCATAGCATGCAATCTTGGGAATTGTGCCCTCTCTCTCTCCTCCATATGTGTGGGCCCATCTGGATGAGTTTTGGTGGATGTTTTAGTTAACAGGTTGAGGTGTCAGTCCGAACAGCTCTCCAATTGACAGTTGCACTCAGTGAGACTCAGATCAAGCTCAGATTGACTCCACATACAACTACACTCTCCCTCTCCTTGGGAATTGCGCCCCACCTGGGCTAGGTTTCTAGTTTTTGTTATAAATAAAGCACAGTCTCCTCCTTTCCAATCTAGTTAGAACTGAATTGAAGAGCTGTGGCTATTGTATTATGTACTATTTTTGGAATAAAGAAGCTTTGGAGGCAAGATCTATGGTGTAATGCTTTTCATGTGTGGATGGTGATTGTCAAGTGCTTATGAGGTATAATATATATTATTGATCTTTTCTTTTTGCAGGTTGATTGTTGGCCTTGAAGAAGAGAGATCCCTCCTGTTAGGGTAAGAGATCATTCTAGTTTGATTTATGCTCTTACTATTCGCTTGTTTCAGATCTCTTGGAGTTGCATGTATTTTAAGTTTAATTGCATGCTTTCTAATTGTCTTTTTCCAACAACACCTATTTTTTAACCATATGTTTGTGCAAGGATTTATAAGTTGCAGGTGATCTCACTTATAGAAGGGGTTGATCTAGTTTGCATCTTTATCATCTTCAGGATCTTTTTGAGGACATAGTCCCTCGGTGTTCCACCAAAGCATACTCCAAAGCCCAACATTCCCAGGCTTCCAGCTCTCTTTCTCTCTCTTCCTCCTTCTAAAAATCAAAATTTTACCTGGTTACTTTGTTTACAAGCTTTGATATTATTCAGATCTATTATCTTAAAGTAAAACTTAACATAGATCTTTTGTCTCAAGGCTCATAATCTAGATCTCATTCCTAAAAAGTTTCATAAATCATTCTAGATCTAGTTTAGGGTAATCGTCTGTTTCGCATGGAAATTTAAAGAGAATATGTACTTTGCATGCATTAGATTTTTGTTTTCTATTTTAAAAGATAAAATCCAGCAATCAATGCATATCACATTGGCTACCCCAAAGGCATGCCAACACCCCAAGGAAAGCTTGTTTTCCTTGGTTCCATTTTTACCGTTTTAACTAGTTTTAACTTAGTATTTTTTGGTGTAAAGTAGGATGACCCAAAGGTACTTTCAAAGTGATTTTTGGGCATATTTAATTCTAATAAGCTCGCTGTTTTATTAGCAGGCATAACAGTTGCTTTCGTTGGTTCTGTTTTTACTGTTTTAACTACTTTTAACTTAGTTTTTTTTGTTTAAAGTAGGCTGACCCAAAGGTACTTTAAAAGTGATTTTGGGAATATTTCATTCTAATAATATTGTTGTTTTTTTAGCAGGCATAACAGAAAGAGGAGAATCTTCTATTCGAAAGTGGCTTTTTGGCCATCTGAATCCCCCCATGGATCTCCCTTTTTTACTTTAATCTTTAATTTTGGCATTTTGTAAAGCCTTGGTTTCATTTTGTATAAGAACCAAGAGGATTATGATAAGTTTTCTAATATTGTGACTGCTGATAATAAAAAATTTCTCTGAATAGGCTCTTTCAAGCCCATTCCCCATCCCCTGTGGGGGTATTCGCGCCTTTTTTCTGTTTTTTGCATTTTCTTATTTCTTTTTCACTCTAGATTAGTTTCATTTATGCAGAATAATATGCTTTGATTACTTTATCATGTATTCCATATTACAATATCAAACTAACTTTAATACTTACCCCACAACTTCCTGATTGACCCGAAAGGGGAAAGAGATGCGTGGTAGGACTAATTAGAAAACATGTGGTTTGCTTCTTTTTTGTTGCTTGTCATTAATTTCTGCAAGCAATTTCTAAAATCAACCCCCTCCTTGATTCCCTGATTGAGGTCCACTTGGGCCGAAAGAGGTTCCTAGAAGGTTTTTCTTTCTAAAAACACGTCCTTTAAAAATTTACTAAAATTTACAAAGATTCCGGTGTGTATTCTCTGTGTTTGGCTGTGGTTCTTTTGATCATTAAAGCTGCATCAAAATCAATGTGAGTGACTAAATTAATTAGGTTTCACCTTCCCCATTTAACCACCATCAAGCGAAAATCCAACGCTTCGATCAAACCATAAACGGTGGAAAAATACCAAAAGGAAGTGGGAACTCCTAGATAGTGACCTCAAGGCATCGATCTATGTTACACCTTCATGTGTATTATGAACACAGTCTCAGAGACTCCATTCATCCCACACATTCCTTGTGGGTAGCCATGAAGGTTATTTTTTGGGCATACTCCAAGTACCCCTAGGGTATATCTAGAGTCCCCCCTCACCTAATTTAATCCACTCATTCCATATTAACTTAAAATGTACCAAGAGGCAATTGCAAAACATTCACTCCAAGCACATGCAAGTACATTTGATTATTTTATGACTCCATTTTTAAGGGATTGGTCCTGTGTTTAAATCTTTTGATATATATATTTTGTGTGTTAGCATTTTGCTTTATTGTGCTTATTTTTTATCTTGCCATCTATGATTATTTATGGTTAATTTTAAACTCCGAAGCAACTATCTCAATCTAAAATCATTATACTAAAGTAATTTTCCTTAGTAACTTAATAGGGTCTACCTTCCTTGGCTTCGTTAGGAGTTGAGCCTAAATGAAGGAGTCAAGAACAAGGTGACAACCTTGACTCGAGACTTGCCCCCGGGGACAAACCAAGTGTCTTGAATATTTATGCCACGTTCCCCCCCCCCCCTCAGGTGTGTGAAAGGCGGCAACAATATCAAGGAACAAAAAGGATGTAATGTTCGTTGTGTTCTTGGTTCCTTGGTTTGTTTTGTTTGCTTTAATTTCAGTGTGTTGGTGTGGAGGTCCCCATATGACCAATAGCTTGCGGTGTTGAGCTTGGTTAAAAATTGGCCTTGTGGCCAATATAACCTTTTTTATATAAAATAAAACCTTTTATTTTATTTTATAAAATAAAATAAACCTTTTCGTATTTCCAAAATATAATGAACCCTTTAACTCAAGTTTATAGAGAAAACCAATTATCTTTTAAAGCCAATACTTAACTTGAAATTAATTCTTAGGCTTATTGAAACTTTTTCTTCGTGCCAATCCCAATAAATTATTTAATGATTGAAATCTTGACACTGCCAAATCACCCATGAAATATTGGAAAATTTGATTACGACAACACCAACCACTGCGAAAATAAATAAGTGCTAACATATCCTTTGGAAGAGATTTAGTAAAAATGTTTGCAAGCTGATATTCGAATTTACACAATTCAAAAAAGAAAAATTCGTATTGGACAAGCTCTCTAATTAAGTGATGGAGAATGTCAATGTGTTTGCTCTTGCTGTGGAAAACTGGATTCTTTGTCATGGATATAGTACTTTGTTTATTGCAGTAAAATTTGATGGGTTTACATACTTCCATTCTCAAGTGTTCCACCAACCTTGACAAACAAATGGCTTGTGTGCGTGTTGATGATGCAGCAAGATATTCTGCTTCTGTTGTAGATAGTGCCACGGTGGGTTGATTTTTTCTACTCCTAGAAACAAGGTTTCCTACAAAGAGAAAATCATATCCGAGGTACTCTTTCGATCATTCAATATTCGTTCCCAATCTGCATCTATGTATGCTACAACATTTGAATCATTAGCATAGGTATAAAACAATCCATAAAATTTAGTACTACTTACATATCTGAGAATCCTTTTGGTTGCTCACCAGTGGAACTCGTGAGGTTGATCCATGAATCTAGCAACTAGACTTACAACAAACATAATTTTTGGTCTAGTGGATGTCAAATACAAAGGCTTCCAATCGGATATCTATGAAGGGTAGCATCACAAAGTGGGCTTTCATCATCTTTCATTAGTTTACTCCCAACTACAAGAGGAGTTCTCACAGGTTTACAATTTTGCGTGATAAACATCTTCAATATGTCTTCAATATATTTAGCTTGACAAATAGATATACATTCAGTTGTTTGTTGAATTTGCAACCCCAAGAAATATTGCATTTCTCCCAAATCAGACATTTCAAATTTTGATTTCATTGCCTCTTTAAATTAATCCATAAGTGAAAATGAGGTGCTGATGAAGATTAAATCATCTACATATAAACAAAGGATGATGAAATCTGACCCAGCAACCTTTTTATAGACAACACTCTCAAAAGAACATTTAATAAAACCATGATCATGAAGATAGTCATTAATTTTAGAGTACCAAGCTCTAGGGGCTTGCTTAAGACCATAAAGAGCCTTCTTAAGCCTATACACCTTATCTTATTTACCATCAATAATGAAACCCTTAGGTTTATCAACATAAACTTCTTCTATCAAACATCCATTTAAGAAAAAAGATTTGACATCCATTTGATAAGCAGTTATCTTTAACTGGGATGCAATGGAAAGAAATGTTCTTATTGTTTCCATTCTTGCTACATGAGAAAAATTCTCATCAAAGTCAATTCCTTCTTGTTGCACATATCCTTGTGCAACCAAACATGCTTAATGTTTTGAAATGCTTCCATACATATGAAATTTAATATTGTAAATCCACTTTACACCAATAACGGATTTTCCATGAGGAAGATCAACTAACACCCATGTGTCATTTTTCTGTATTTGTGCAATCTCATATTCGATGACTTGCATCCATAACTCATTAGAACAAGCTTCATTAAAACTCAAAGGTTCAACATGTGCAAAAGAAAGAAGTGCAAAATTATAATCAACATACCTAGAGGTCTCATATATTTCCTTTAAACTTCTTGTTTTTTTAGGAGGACTGAATGGACATATTGCTTGAATTCAACATGAGTTCATATTGTTGGATAATATGAAGATACCCTCAATGGATAACTCCATGAAGGTGAGCCCATATATCTTGTTGTAGATGGATGCAAAGACTCATCATTATTATCAAAAAATAAGCCTTCAATATGTGGATTTATCGCTTTAACTTCTCCTTCACTATTGAAATAAGCTTCCCCTTCATCAAAGATCACATCTCTACTAACATAAATCTTATTGGTAAGTGGATCATTACATCTATAATCCTTCCTTTCTTCTGAATATCCAATGAAAACACATCTTACATATTTTCCATCTAACTTCTGCCTTTGTTGGCCAGGAATATAAACAAAGCATGTAGACCCAAATATTTTAAAATGAGAAACATTAGGCTTACTATAAAACCAAGATTCATAAGGAGTAGAATATTTTACCATCTTTGTAGAGCTTCTGTTGCGAATATATATGGCTGAATGGACTGTATCTGTAACGAACATAAAATAAGATAATAATTAAATAATTAAGTTAACTAAGTTAGGTTATGAAATGAGTCAACGTCTCATTTCATAACCTAACTTAGTTGACATAATTATTTAATTATTATCTCATTTTATGTTTGTTACAGTATCTTCATGTTACCACCTAAGTTGTACTTAGTGGTTTTTATCAAGTGAGCCTCATGAACCGGACAAAGATGATTTGTTCAGACTTCAGAAGACCTTCGGAAGTGCTTCTGGGAGGTGCTTGTTGTACTATATCACATGTTCATACCTCATGGGGGAATTGTAATAAATGTTATAGCATGATAGTGTCTGTAAAAGACTCGGTCTCTTAGACTTTATATGTCAATCCGATCAGCCCAGGGTGTTTTTTCCCTTGGTTATTATTGGTTGTTGAATAAACGATTGATAATTTCTGAGTTTTTCACTCCATACCTCCAAAGTTGGGGTGGTCGGCTTGGAATTTAGGCCTATTAAGGTTATTAGAGTCTATGTGTCAATGTATAAACATGCTAGGCATCATGGTTGATTCATATGAACGTGTCTAAGTTCCCCTAGGTTTTTTCAATTTTTTAAATTTTTAATTTTTTTCAGTGTTTTTTATTAAAATTTAATTTTTCCAAAACTTAGGCTATTTTTTAATAGTTTAATTGGAAAAATTGGTTTTGTAATAAAAGCGGGCCAAGTAATTAGTTTCAGTCATGTAGGTGCTCATTTTCAAGCTAAGAGCACCATGTAAACCCATGGTCCCACTATTTCCTAGTTTTGAGTGATTTTCCATCACTTAAGTCAGAAAGCCCCAAAAGAATCATTTATTGATTATTTTAATTAATAAATTGATGAATAATGGAGCAAATCCAAAATCATAGATCAGTGGATTTTCAACCAATTTGATTGAAATCAGTCAGATCTGAACCGGATTGACTAGATCTGACGAATCCTTGACTAAAGGAGGTGATCTGGGCATATCCAGAGTTGATCTTCAGCATCCTTTATGGAGAATTTCACCCTCCCTCTCTCCTCCACACATTTGGGCTCATCTAGATGAGTTTTGGTGGATGCTTTAGTCAACAGGTTACGGTGTCAGTCAGATCAGCTCTCTGATTAACAATTGCACTCAGTGAGACTCAGATCTAGCTCAGTTAGACACAGATCAGGAATTGATGGACTCTCCTTCAGCTACAGTCTTCTATCTCCTTGGCATTTGCACCCCCCCTGGGCTGGATATCCTATTTTTTGTATAAATAAAGCTCAAGATGCTTCTTCCAAGCTAGTTAGAGCTAGATTGAGGAGTTGTTTCCATTGTAATATTGTTGTTTTTTGTGAATAAAAAGCTTTGGAGGCTATACCATGTAGTGTATGTGTTTGTGTGGATTCCCAACATCATGCTGCTAATGTGGTAACTGCAATTTCTTTCCAATTTATGTGCTGCTTTTGTTTTCTGGCTTCAAGGATTCGGTTGAATCAGGTAAGGGTGTAAACTAGGCAAGTTATATTGCTTTCGCTTGTTTATCCATATTATGTGTGCTCAAGAATTTTAGTTATATAATTAAATAAGATTATTTTTGCATGAGCTTTCATTTTTGTTGCTTTATACATCTATATCCAGATCTCATGAGGTGTTGTGCAGGCTTGTGTTATCTAGTTACAGGTTCCCAATTGGATGAAGGTGTGGATTAAGATTGATTCCATTCCTTATCCAATAAGCTCAAGACTATGTCCCTCAATGCTCCACAAAAGGGCCTCCTTTCAGCTTGTTCCATTCAAGCAACGAGCTGGCCTTCTCTCCTCTTTTTCTCCTTTCTTTAAAAAATCAATCTTTCGGTTACCTATTTCTTCCTCTTTAGTTCCAAGAATTGAATATATATTGTTATATCTAGTTCATTAGAGTCTTGCTGCTTAGATATGTAATTTCATAAAGATAGATCTACATGTAGGAATTTCCTTTTTTACAAGTAGCTAAATCATAGATCTAAAGCTTGCTCATAAGGTAGTTTCCTTTTTCATTCTTTAAAGATTTAAATTCTACAAGAAAATTACATATCTCATTGGCTTCCCAAAACAGCAAGCCAATATCCCAGGGAAAGCTTGCTTTCCTTGGTTCCTTTTTGCAAAACTATATTAGCCCCTTTTAACAATTTTTTACTTAGTTTTTTTTTCGTAACTAGCTTGGTAACCCAAAACACTTTTAAAGTGTTTTTGGGCACATTTGATTTTAATTGCTCGATTTTTTTTAGAAATTTTAATAAAAAAGAGAAGGAGACTCTACCCATTTTTCGACTCTTGGGCGAACCAGAGCTTCCCGGAGGCTTCCCCCACCGCTGTGATTTTATTTTAGCTTGTTACAAGCTTGTTGTAAGCCTTTGGATCCCAGATAACAAGGACCAAAGTGCATAATTTAGTTTGATTATATTGTAACCAATAATAATAAAAATAATCATTTCGAGTAGGCTCTTTCGAGCCCACTCCCCATCCCCCCAGGGTGGGTCCGCATCCGTTTCACCTTTTTGCATTTTTTCTTGTTTTTGCTTTAGATTAGTCTTGTCATGTAGGATTGTATACTTTGATAACATTTTTCATTATTCCATATTTTAATTTCAAGATTAATCATACTACTTACCCCACGACTTCCCGATTGACTCGCAAGGGGAAAGAGATGCGTGGTAGGACTAATTAGAAAACCGACGTTGTGTATATTTGATTCCCTTTTCATCAATTGTTTCATTATCTATAATAAAATTAACCCCTCCTTGATTCCCCGATTGAGATCCACTTGGATCGAAAGAGGTTCCTAGAGGGTTTTCTTTTTAACAAGAACACCTATCTTAAAATTAACTAAAAATAACAAAGACTCCAATGTGTATGCTCTGTTCTTGGATGTGGTTCGTCTGATCAGTCGATCTACATCAAAAGCACTTGAGTGACTAGAATAATTAGGATTCACTCTCCCCATATTTACAAACCATCAGGTGTAAATCCAATGCCTCGATCAAACCATTACGGTGGCAAAATACCCAAAGGAAGCGGGAACTCCTGAAAAGTGACCTCGAGGCACCAATCTCTGTTACACCTTCAGGTGCATTATGAACAATAGCCTCAGAGACTCCATTCATCCCACATATTCCTTGCGAGTAGCCGTGACGGTTTAGTTTTGGACATACTTCAGGTACCCCTTGAGTATATCTTGAGTCCCCTCACCTAAGTTGAATTACTTATCTTCACATTAATTTAAAATTAACCAAGATACAATTGCACAACATTTATTTCAGCACTTGCAAGCACTCTTAAAATATTTTCGACTCCATTTTTGGCATTGGTCAACTTTTTATTTCTTTCAATCTATATGCGATTGTGTGTTATTTTGTGCTTACTTGTGATTATTTTATCTGGTTCTTTGTTGTTTACAATTGTTAAGTTAAAACTCCCAAAAAACATACTCATTAATACCATCATCATACTAAATAATTTTTCCTTAGTAACTTAACAGGGTCTACCCCCCTTGGCTTCATTAGGAGTTGAGCCTAAACAGAGGAGTCAAGAACAAGGTGACAGCCTTGACTTGAGACTTGCCCCCAAGGACACACTGAGTGGCTTGAAGATTTCTGCCATGCGACCCAGGTGTGTGAAAGGAGGAAACACTTTTTGGCGCCATTGTCGGGGATAAATCTTTTTATTTTTGAGTACGACTTAGCTTAAATTTTTTCTAAACAACTAAAAAGATTAAAAAAAAAATTGATTGATCTAGTTTTTGAAAAAAAAAACATAAAAATTAAAACTCGATCCATCTAGCGACTCCACTATCTAACATCCCTTCAAGAATTTCTACCTGAAGAAACTGCCGACAATTATTCAATCCCCTCCCTGATCCCGAAAGGTTTATTAGGGAAAGATTGAATAGGCAGACTTCCCGTAGAAACCTTGAAAATTTAGGAGACCAATCCCTCTCATATATCCATCACATATTTGTAGAGAGTCATGTTCACCAATCTCAAGAAATGATGGAATTGTTCAAACCCCTTGAATTTTCTTAGATAGCAGGTGCTCCCCATTCCATTCCAAAAGATGCTATCAAGAAGCTCCCCATATTTTAGGGCAATAATGCCATCACTGCTAAGTCTCACCTTTGAAAGTTTGAAAACCACCTGGTCAATTATTGCAATGATGCTGCCCATGACCATGATGATGTCAAAATGAAGCTCTTTGTTTTATCCTTAGAATATGATACTAAAGAATGGTACCTTGACCTAGATGATGATTTATATAAAACTCTTAGTGAATTCCTAGAGGATTTTAAGAAGAAATGGGGAGAAAAGAAAGAACCAAAACATCTGGTTGTTGCCCTTCATAACATTAAGAAGATGGAGAATGAAACCATGGGAGAATTTAAAACTAAGTTCAAGCATGTGGTTGTGGACCTCCCTAAATAAATTAAGCCAAAGGATGCCTCCATCCTCATATATTACATCGAAGCTTTCACAGGTGATTTGAGGTACCAATTAAGAGACAAAGAGCCAGCTGATCTAAAAATTGCTCAGGAATTGGCCGAGAAAATAGAAAAGAATATGCAGTCTTTAGGAAAATCCAACATTCCAGGTTACACTAGGGGAAACACTTCATACAACAAAGAAAATGGAAAAGCCATGGAATCAGAAGAAAAGGGAGCCTCTAAAGATCCCATGGAAAAGGTAACAAACATGATAAAAGACTTGGTTACTAGTCAAAACCAACTTATGGAAAATCAGTCCGCACAACTGAATCTTATGCACAGTAGAATAATCACAATGGAAAGAAATAATGGACCTAAGAACTTTCAGCCTAGGCAAAATCAGATGTATCAAAAGAATTTTCCTCAGCAAGAGCCTAGGATTCCAAACCAGTTAGACTCAGCTAACATGGTAGAAGAAGTAATTCCATGGTGTAGACCCTGTGAACAATTCCACCAAGAAAGCACTTGCTAAGTTGCAAATCAAGTCATGGAACATGGACTTCCCGAGGTCAGTAATCAGGAAACAAATTCAAGCGATCCTGATCATATATACATGGTAGGCCAGTCCTACCCTTTGTCACCAGCTAGACAGTAAAAATCTAAGGATGAAACCATTGCAGGATCTTATAGTGAAACTTATGATGAAAACTGTAATGTGCATGATGGGACTCCTACGTGTTCTCCATATAATGATGACAATCTAGAAGGTTTACTGCGTTGTGACCTTTTCTCTGAAGAAGATGAGTATGAAAATGAGGACAAGTATAGCTTGGAGCATGATACAAGTGACGAAGACTCCCTTATCCCCGACAAAGATGTTGATGAGGAGTCCTGGACGTCATGGAAATTCTAGTCTATGACATGAATAAAGAGGAAAATAATGAACTAGAAACTTTGGATGGTTTTGTTGATTTTTCTATCTATGGCATATCTAAAGGAGAGAGCATGGACCATGTGGCCTTGGGAAACCTTGATATGAAAAAAGAACATGTAGTTCATCCACATGATCACTCTGAGTTATATATCAGTATCAGTAATGAAGACAAAGAGAACTTGATATCAAAACCCGATATCAACAATGGGGAATCCATCACATCTAACATAGATGATGGTGATGACTATTGGGATTTTTGTGGATATCTTATTAAGAATCCTATCTATATTGTATCCAGCAAGGGGAGTGTCTACTTAGAAATTTGTGGAAGTCCAATATACTATACTTCCATAGAGGGAAGCATGGATCTGGAGACCTTGGAAAATCCTAGTATGGAAACGCAGCATTCAAAACTCTTATATGATCATTCAAAGTCGTATCATGTAGAGCCGCACAAAGGTATCAATAATGAAGACATGGAGAAGTAGTGTTGTGAAAAGACAGATGTGATGCAGTTAATAGAATATCAGTCTCAACTATCATCTTCACATATACAGTTTCCTCATGATTTGGAGCCGCTTGAGGCTTATACAGTGAATTATCATCCGTTAAGCCTTGATGATCAGTATGATGGTGTAGTCAATCTGCCTCATCATTCCAATTTGTGCATCAACCCTATCCAGTCATGGATAGAAGAAGCTTGCACAAGCACTTACCAGTTTGGGAGGAATTTTGATGACATTATTCATGCCTATGATTTCCCATCCATCCCACCCCTTTCGGATCATCATGCAGGTTTGCATTTTCTGAATAAAGTATCCTTACTTTGGCTGGTAACCCAAGACAAGGAAAAAAAAATTATGTTAATAAAATGCTTAGGTGGTTACATTGGATTTTTTATTACACTTAACCTTTTTTATATCATGCTTAGAGTAGGAAAATAAGCTCCTTGAAAAAGAGCATTTACTTTCTGCATTTTTTTATTTTGTACTTAGCTATAATCAAACATTTTTTTTTAGTTACATTTATTTTGTTTAAATAAATCAGCTTAATGGTTCATTTGGTTTTTTATGTAAATCTTGTGCTACCGAGGTTTTCTTGTCAAGTTGCGATTTTTTACAGGGTGTATAAACCAGAGATTCTGGTGTTCTCGTATCCTCTCCTTGACCTATGACCAGATCGAGCACATGTCCCACAATTGGAGCCAGAATGTTACCACCTAAGTTGTACTTAGTGGTTTTTATCAAGTGAGCCTGGTGAACTGGACAAAGATGATTTGTTTGGACTTCAGAAGACCTTCGAAAGTGCTTCTGGGAGGTGCTTGTTGTACTATATCACATGTTCATACCCCATGGGGGAATTGTAATAAATGTTCTAGCATGATAGTTTATGTAAAAGACTCGGACTCTTAGACTTTATATGTCAATATGATCAACCCAGGGTGTTTTTTCTCTTGGTTATTATTGGTTGTTGAATAAACGATTGATAATTTCTGAGTTTTTCACTCCATACCTGCAAAGTTGGGGTGGTCAGCTAGGAATTTAGGCCTATTGAGGTTATTAGAGTCTATGTATCAATGTATAAACATGCTAGGTGTCATGGTCGAGTCATATGAACATGTCTAAGTCCCTCTAGGTTTTTTCAATTTTTTAAATTTTTTATTTTTTCAGTTTTTTTTATTAAAATTTAATTTTTCCAAAACTTAGGCTATTTTTTAATAGTTTAATTGGAAAAATTGGTTTTGTAATAAAAGTGGTCCAAACAATCAGTTTCAGTCATGTAGGTGCTCAGTTTCAAGCTAAGAGCACCATGTAAACCCATGGACCCACTATTTCCTATTTTTGAGTGATTTTCCATCACTCAGGTCAGAAAGCCCCAAAAAATCAATTATTGATTATTTTAATTAATAAATTGATGAATAATGGAGCAAATCCAAAATCCTAGATCAGTGGATTTTCAGTCGATTTTATTGAAATTAGTCAGATCTGAACCAGATTAACTAGATCTAACAAATCCTTAACTGAAGGAGGTGATCTGGACAGATCCAGAGTTGATCTTCAGCATCCTTTATGGGGAATTTCTCCCTCCCTTTCTCCTCCACACGTTTGGGCTCATCTAGATGAGTTTTGGTGGATGCTTCAGTGAACAGGTTGAGGTGTCAGTCAGATCAGCTCTCCGATTGACAATTTCACTTAGTGAGACTCAGATCTAGCTTAGTTAGACACAGATCAGGCATTGATAGACTCTCCTTCAGCTACAGTGTTCTATCTCCTTGGGATTTGCTCCCCCTTGGGCATGATCTCCTATTTTTTGTATAAATAAAGCTCAGGCTGCCTCTTCCAAACTTGTTAGAGCTGGATTGAGGAGTTGTTTCCATTGTAATACTGTTATATTTTGTGAATAAAGAAGATTTGGAGGCTATACCGTGTAGTGCATGTGTTTGTGTGGATTCCTAGTGTCATGCTGCTAATGTGGTAACTGCAATTTCTTTCCAATATCTGTGCTGCTTTTGTTTTCTGGCTTCAAGGATTCGGTTGAATCAAGTAAGAGTGTAAACTAGGCAAGTTAGATGACTTGCTCTTATTTATCCATATTATGTATGCTCAAGAATTTCAGTTATATACTTAAATAAGTTTATGTTTGCATGAGCTTTCATTTTTGTTGCTTTATACATCTATATCCAGATCTCACGAGGTATTGTGCAGGCTTGTGTTATCTAGTTGCAGGTTCCTGATTGGACGAAGGTGTGGATCAATATTGACGCCATTATTTATCCAATATGCTCAAGACTCTATCCCTCAGCACTCCACAAAAGGGCCTCCTTTCAGCTTGTTCCATTCAAGCAACGAGTCGACCTTAGGCTCCTCTTTTTCTCCTTTCTTTAAAAAATCAATCTTTCGGTTACCTGTTTCTTCCTCTTATGATCAGATCTAGTTCCAATAATTGAATATATCTTATTAGATCTATTTCATTAGAGTCTTACTGCTTAGATCTGTAATTTCATAAAGAATATCATTTCATAAAGATAGATCTAGGTGTAGGAATTTCCTTTTTTGCAAATAGCTAAATCATAGATCTAAAGCTTCCTCATAAGGTAGTTGCCTTTTTCATTATTTAAAGATTTAAATTCTACAAGAAAAGTGCATATCTCATTGGCTGCCCAAAACAACAAGCCAAGATCCCAAGGAAAGCTTGCTTTCCTTGGTTCCTTTTTGCAAAACTAGATTAGCCCCTTTTAACAATTTTTTACTTAGTTTTTTTTCGTAACTAGCTTGGTAACCCAAAACACTTTTAAAGTGTTTTTGGGCACATTTGATTTTAATTGCTTTTTTTTTTTAGTAGGTTTAACAAAAAAGAGAAGGAGACTCTGCCCATTTTTTGACTCTTGGGCGAACCAGAGCTTCTCGGAGGCTTCCCCCACCACTGTGATTTTAGTTTAGCTTGCTACAAGCTTGTTGTAAGTCTTTGGATCCCAAATAACAAGGACCAAAGTGCATAATTTATTTTTCTGATATTGTAACCAATAATAATAAAAATAATCATTTCGAGTAGGCTCTTTCGAGCCCACTCCCCATCCCCCCAGGGGGGGGTTCACGTCTGTTTCACCTTTTTGCATTTTTTCCCGTTTTTGCTCTAGATTAGTCTTGTTATGCAGGATTGTATACTTTGATAAAAAATTTCATTATTCCATATTTTAATTTCAAGATTAATCATACTACTTACCCCACGACTTCCCGATTAACACGCAAGGGGAAAGAGATGTGTGGTAGGACTAATTAGAAAACTGGCATTGTGTATCTTCGATTCCTTTTTCATCAATTGTTTCATTAGCTATAGTAAAATTAACCCCTCCTTGATTCCCCGATTGAGATCCACTTGGATCGAAAGAGGTTCCTAGAGAGTTTTCTTTTTAACAAGAACACCTATCTTAAAATTAACTAAAAATAACGAAGACTCCAATGTGTATGCTCTGTACTTGGTTGCGGTTTGTTCGATCAGTCGAGCTGCATCAAAAGCACTTGAGTGACTAGAATAATTAGGATTCACTCTCCCCAAATTGACAAACCATCAGGCGAAAATCCAACGCCTCGATCAAACCATTACGGTGGCAAAATACCCAAATGAAGCGGGAACACCTGAAAAGTGACCTCGGGGTGTCGATCTCTGTTACACATTTGGGTTCATTATGAACAACAGCCTCAAAGACTCCATTCATCCCACATATTCCTTGCGGGTAGTCGTGATGGTTTAGTTTTGGACATACTTCAAGTACCCCCTGGGTATATCTGGAGTCCCCTCGCCTAAGTTGAATTACTCATCTTCACATTAATTTAAAATTAACCAAGATACAATTGCACAACATTTATTTCAGCACTTGCAAGCAATCTTAAAATATTTTTTACTCCATTTTTGGCACTGGTCAATTGTTTATTTCTTTCAATCTATATGCGATTGTGTGTCATTTCATGCTTACTTGTGATTATTTTATCTAGTTATTTGTTGTTTAGAATTGTTAAGTTAAAACTCCTAAAAAACATACTCATTAATACCATCATCATACTAAATAATTTTGCCTTAGCAACTTAATAGGGTCTACCCCCCTTGGCTTCATTAGGAGTTGAGCCTAAATGGAGGAGTCAAGAACAAGGTGACAGCCTTGACTTGAGACTTGCCCCCAAGGACACACCGAGTGGCTTGAATATTTCTGCCACATGACCTGTTAAATTTTCATATGCTTAGATAAGACATCAGTATATCATTTCATTTTTCATAATAAAACCATATAAACAGGATCACTGAAAGAAACAGTATCACAAGAACAACACAGATTTATCCTGGGAAAACCCTAAAGGGAAAAACCCAGCAAAAGCTTCCTCAATATAGATGCCCCAAAAAGGTAAAAGGTAAAACCAACAAGGAGATCAAAAACCTGATCCTCCTCCTTCTCTAGCAACTTCTCTCCTCCACAAGTGCGCTATTCCAAGTGAGTGTGTGTGTCACAAATGAGGAGCACTACACCTCTATTTATATTCATTCCTTCACTTAAGTTAACTCATTTGACA
>LPNX010389262.1:277340-296848 GCA_001517045.1 Pseudotsuga menziesii | reverse complement strand
AAATTCGGTTTTGATGAGGAGAAAAATCCTATGCTGGTCTCACTCAAAAATTCATCTTCTGTAGAAAGCCCTAATTTCCACATCGAAAACTGAAAATGCTCGGAATCGAATTCTGCTTCGACAGTAAGATGCACCCTTCAAAGGAGAGTCATCCTAGCCTTCTTTTGCTGATTGATTGTGGAGGGAGAACCAAAAAAATAAGAATCCCTAGCTTCTATAGCTTATGAAAGTTGCCCTATTCAGGTTAGCTCTGATACCATGTTAAATGTTCATATGCTTAGCTACGACATCAGTATATCATTTCATTTTTCATAATAAAAGCATATAAACAGGATCACTGAAAGAAACAGTATCACAAGAACAACACAGATTTATCCTGGGAAAACCCTAAAGGGAAAAACCCAGCAAAAGCTTCCTCAATATAGATGCCCCAAAAAGGTAAAAGGTAAAACCAACAAGGAGATCAAAAACCTGATCCTCCTCCTTCTCCAGCAACTTCTCTCCTCCACAAGTGCGTTATTCCAAGTGAGTGTGTGTGTCACAAATGAGGAGCACTACACCTCTATTTATATTCATCTGTTCACTTAAGTTAACTCATTTGACATGTCGGCTTAAGTTAACTCATGTAGGCTCAAGTAACCACACTAGGGTGCTGATGACCCACCTTTACAATTAGAGGGGACTACCTCATGACTCTTATTAGTGCTTCTGATTAGGAGCATTGGGGTACAATGTAATACAAGTGGTTCTCCCGGTAGGACCATCGAGGACCACAAAAAGATACATATAGAATATTCTTCGAAGTTACAATATTTCAACATGACCCAGGTGTGTGAAATGCGGCAACACTTCCCAATACATGTTTGGAAAACACAATTCGCTCAACATACATCTAGCCATTTCTACCATTGTTTTGTTTTTCCTCTCGGCTACTCCATTTTGTTGAGGAGTGTAAGAAGTAGTTAACTCCTTAATGCCATGTGAGTTGCAAAGTTCCTTAAATTAATTGGAGGTGAACTCTCCACCTCAATCATTTTTCAAGAATTTCAAATAATATCATGATTCCTTCTCAACATGAACTTTAAACTTTTGCGATTACTGATTTATGACATAAACCCAAGACATTCTTGAATAATCAGCTGCAAATAATAGAAAATACTTGTTGTTTCCAAGTGGCAAGGTTTTCATAGGGCCACAAATATCTGAATGTACTAAAGCCAATGGCTCATATGATCTAAGCTAATAATGAGAAAAACTTTTTCTTTGTTGCTTCCCTATGGCACAACCTTCACATATATTATTATTGGACTCTATGGAAGAATGAAAACCTCTTACTAAATTCTTCTTTTTCATAAGGGATAAAGATCCAAAATTAAGGTGTCCAAATATTTTGTGCCAAAGCCAAGAATCATCAACTAAGGCCTTTAAACAAACTACATTTGATTCCATTCTTAACAAAAAAATCATATTTTCAGACATGGGAACTTCAGCAACAAGCCTGCATTGTTGTAAAAAGACTTACAACACTTTCCTTCAAAAATAGTCTTGTAATTGTTAGAATTTAGTTTCCCTGTGATAATCAAGGTGTTCCTTAAGTTTGGAACAAACTAGGTATCTTTAACATACATCATTTTTCCATTCTTAACTCGTATGGCAATAGTACATTTTCCCATTACATCTCCTTCATTATCATTGCCAAAACTAACTATCCCTTTCACATTCTCATCGAGCTTCACAAACAATTTTTTATTTCCAGCCATATGATTTGAACAACCACTATCCAAATACCATGTAAAATCATCACAATCTTCAAGTTTGTTACATGTGAGAAATAAAATTTGAGAATTTTCACCTTCTTCCTTGCTGAAATTTGAATGAGAGGTATCTATTTTCTTTTGAAAGCAATAACTTTCAAGGTGACCATCTTTATTATAATAGGTGCAGTGAAAATTACCTCCTTCAGAACTGATGCTTCTTCGTCTACCTCTGCCAACTCTACCTCTGACTCTTCCACGACCTCTACCTCCTCTTAATGGCTTGAAGAATAATCATTTCTAACAATGGATGATTCTTTCTTCATATCATCTACTACCTTAAACTTGCTTTGGAAATATTGATCCAACAGTCTTTTTCAACCTGGCTTCATGTACTTGAAGGCTTCCAAACAGATCAACAAGGGTTAGTTGTGTTAAATCCCTTGATTCTTCTATAGCAATGGTAACATGATCAAACTTCTTAGGAACACTTCTTAACGCTTTTTCTACAATCCTTTTATCTTCAAGAGTTTCACCATGAGCATGAATAGCATTAACAATATTTTGAACTCTAGTAATAAAACATTCAACACTTTCATTTTCTTTCATGGAAAGAGACTCAAAATCACTTCTCAGCATTTGAAGTTTGACAACTTTTACTTTTACAGAGCCCTTGTATACCTTCTCCAAGGTATTCCAAGCATCATGGTACTTTCCACATTCTGCAATATTTGGAAAAATTGAAATATCGTCTCATGTTTGAAGAATAAACAGAGCCTTAGCATCTCCTATTCTCCTTCAATTATGTCTTTTGATCAACTAATAATGAATTATAAGCAGCTTGATCAGCTGGATCTGTGTACCCTGCAGAAACAAGCATCCATAAATCCTGTGAGATGAGCAAAGTTCTCATCTTCATACTCCAATACTCATAATTTTCCCCACATAAAAGAGGAATCTAGTACTGGACTAAACTATTATTTTGGGCCATTGTCTTCTTCTACTGAAAACAACCACAAACTTGGCTCTGATACCAACTGAAGAATCTGAAAAAATGGATTTAAATGCTCACTAAGGAGTCACAACCAGAAAATACAGATTCACAAAATAAAAATCTGCTTGAATTTATAAAAACGTATCAGTAATTATCAACTATAGCTTATGAGAAACAAAAAAAACTCACACAAAAATTTCAAACTACAGTCTCTGTTACAGTGCACAAATAACAAAGCTTTATCATTAAAAAACACTCACTAAAAACCAATATATACTAAACAGGAATTACATTCTCTATAAATAAAGTTTGGTGGGCTTCAATACAGCGAAAACCAATGAAAACGTGGAGATTAAGAGGAGCAAACAACAAATGGCTGGGAAACGGTTATTTAGAAAGGCCCAATTTATTTGCTCCAGCTGTTACAGACATGCTGAAAAATCAGGCATTAGTTCCTTCAATTTTCGAGTTTAGGAAGCTTGTGTGACTGCAAGTCCACTAAAAAACTGCAGTGTGCCGAATATCATTTTGTTTTTTAAATTGTTGTTGCAACCTCTCTCTGAAATCGTTGGAGAAAATGTGAAGAGTTCGGATCCCACCACTGTGATCTAGATACGTGAAGACTACGAAATCATGGTGAAGAGAGGAAACGAGAACTACATTTTTCTAAGACCATGAAGCTAACGTTGAAGATTAGTTGGTGAAGAATCTCGTCAATGAAGAGTGCACTAAATATGTTTTGTTGCCAATTACGAATGTTGAAATCATTGGTGTTGCATGGAAGATGTGGAGAATCTATTTTTTGTGAGGAGGTAACCCTAAACTCTACAACTTCATCACTACTGCGTGGAGCATCTAGACTCTTTGCGTTTTTGTAAATTTCATGGAATGCACATCTATGGAGTTTGTGAAGTTTTTTAACTTCCATCCAAATCCTAGTGGCGTGAACCATTTTTTAGAGCACTTCAGATAATAATAATAAAAATAAGATTGTTTTGTGGAGCTACGTTGGTGTTCGATTGGTGTCTCTCAAATTTGTAAGTGTATCTCTTGATCCATTTATAATTAGAAAAAACATAATATAGTTATTTAGTGGATTCAACCTTGAATTTGTAAGTGGTGTCTATAATATATAATCTGACTGCAACAAGGGATTAGGAGGTTACGATTGTTTACTCATGTTTTGAAGACATTCACAACTATTCCACTTAATGTCGGTAGAGCTTATCATTTTTTGTTAGTAAACACCATAAACTATTGCAGAGGATTAGATCTGCATTGTAGAATAGTGCACATATTTTAATGAAGGAGAGCCTTTCATATTTGTAAATAATATGGCAGATACATATACCTTCTCCTCTCCCCCTAAAACTATGTCTATTTGTAGGCAAATGTTGTAGAAGATGAATTCACTAGAATACATGGTGCAGTACACACTGGAAAAGACAACTATGCCCATTGGTCGAGGAAGATCAAATACAATGATTTTTGGCATGGGATATGCGAAGGAACCACCATTAAAACAAAAGTGGGACTAACATTGAAGTATGATCCAAATCCACCAACATCACAAAAAGAACTAGAAATATGGAAAACCAAAGAAAATAAGGCATTGACAATGATAATTGCAACAATACATGAAGAGGTAATTCAACACATACTAGTGACGACATCATGTTTTGAAGCCTTGATATAATTGAAGGATTTGTATGTCTCACATTATGAAAAGGAGGTAATTCAGCTAATGTTGAAATTGTTCAGTCTAGAAGTGAAGGGTAATGATCCCATGATGGTTGCATCTAAGATCAAAGAAATAATGCATAATATTCAAGCCATCTCCATGCAACCAGTTCTTCCAATCGTTTTATGTGTAAATTCCCTCTATCCTACACATCCACACTACCTTAAATCACTTTAAGTTAGTGACAAGTTCAAGGATCTCACCTTTGACACCTTAGTGGAGAAGATTGTAAACAAAAAGAAATACATTGGAAAGAAGACTAGTGAGACCACTATAGAGACCCTTTGCTTTGCTCAAAAAGTAAAGAAACAATCAAAATAATATTCCAAGGGATAGAGAAACAAAAGAGGATGAGGAAGAGAAAACTTTAAAGGTAGGGGGGTAGAAACAATTCAAACAAAAGACTAGATTTGAAGTGTAAGCACTCTAGGATAAATGGACACAAAGAATATCAGTGTTGGTCCCCTTGGGACTCCATCAAAGAAATACATAATGGGATTAAAGAATACAAAAGTAAGAGCCAAGAGGCTGGTAAAGCTCTTGATTCTTCTCATTGTATTGTTGCAGATTGTAATGTTGGAATAAATGAAATCACATCTCTTTCATCTTATATAGATTGTTGGTTACTTGATATTGGTGAAACATCCCACATGGAATTTAAAAAATATTGTTTTGAATAACTAAATGGAAATGTAGATGGAATAGTGTATTTTGCAAACAAATATAACCTCAAACCAAAGGGAATTGGTTCCACCAAGCTCAAACTTCTTGGATTCCATAAATTTTTGTTGCAGCATGTTCTCTCTCTTCCAGAGTTGCAAAAAATATTTCTTTCCTTGGTGCATATTCAACAACAAGGCCATTCCACCCACATTTACGATGGAATCGTAGAGATAAGGAAGTCCTCTAACAAAAAGGTCATCATGACAGGATATCAAGATGGAAAGTTGTTGAAGCTAAAGGGTTCATATGCATGAGTTCAGAACACTCCCTACCTCTCTTAAGATGGAGAAGGTAATATGTCATTTATTTTGTTATGGCATGCTAGCTATGGTTAATTAAATTTTAATAGTATTTGTTTGTTGAGAAATAATGGTGTCTTTGTTTTTCCCACCATTCCTAAGAAGATGAATGGTTGTGATGCATACATAGTACTAGGAAAACATAGTAACCAGTTATTTCAAGAGTCAAAATTCAAAGCATGTAGAAAGTTAGAGTTGGTTCACTCTGACTTATGTGGCCCCATGCATATTCCTTATGCCAATCGTAATAGATATCTGCTGACCTTTGTTGATGAATACACCAAAATGTATTGGGTAAACTTGTTAAAGACAAAATCTAAAGAATTTCAATACACTTCTAATGCTTTTGAATACTATCTTCATAAACATGGGATTGCACATCAAACTTCGGTTCCTTACACCTTCAACAAAGCGGTGTGGTAGAAAGAATGAATAGAACCATAACAAATATGGCACACTCAATGATGTTTTTCAAGAATGTATTGCTAATGTTTTGGGTGATGTGGTGTTGTGTGCAGCCTATTTGAAAAATAGAATTCCATATCATGCTCGTGAAAACAAGACTCCACATGAAATGTGGTATGGCCACATGCCATCGGTGAGGCGTCTCAAGGTTTTTGGTTCCACCTACTATGCCTTGATACCAAAAAAGCAAAGAGATGAGCATGGTACTATAAGTCAAAAGTGCATTTTCTTGGGGTATTCAAACACCTCAAAGGCATGTCGCCTTTATGATCAGGTAAATAAGAATTTTGTTGTTTCTAGAGATGTCATTTTTCTTGAAACTAATAATTATGACAAGTATATTGAAAGATAACTTGATCATCTAGAGAAATTTTCTTGTCTAAAGGCATATTATGAAGTTGATAATGAAATTCCACGCCTTGAAGGGCGGATCCCTATCTTGATATAATATTTGGAATTCCCTTTTGAAGCACCAACACCCCCTCTTGAAGAAACCCATGAAGAAGAAGTTCTGGCCACTTCTATTAAATTGAGCACATAGATCTGTGGACCAACACACAACTCACAACATAGTTCAGACAATTTTACTCAGAGATTGAAGACTAAAATAGTGCAAAAATGGCTTGCAACTGTGAATGCTTTCATTAATAAAAAGTAATCGGATAATTAATTACAATCAAATACACTGGTATTAATAACCAGTCAATTCGAATGCATGAGAGAGGAATTCGAATTAATCGACTCTACTTAATTGCATGGATAACTGCACATGTCTAAATCATTATCAGAGCTCAACTAGTTAGCCCCAGTTTCCTCAATCAGTGCACCAGTCGGCGCTAGAATCAGTTAATTAGCCTAACTGAATGTGGTAGGTGAGGAATTGCTCCTTCCCACATGCAATCAATCAATGACTAGCGCTAACTAAATGTAACTATATGTAACTGAATGTAACTAGCTCCCAACTAGGCTTAACTAGTCACTAACTTAACTCAACTGAAGGAGGTTGGTTCCGGCACTCCCAATGGCTCCTAAATTGTAGGGATTAATATAGGAGACTCCTAAACTGACACATGCAAGTGTAGGAAGTGGTAGTTAGCCTAAATTAGTTTTCCCCACACTTTAGTAACTGGTACATGTGGCCCAATTAGGCCATGTGGACCCAATGATGCTAGTGACTAAATATAGACTGAAAGACTCCTAATTTAAACATGATTGACCAAATTGGACAAGGGAGGATAATAATCCTAACACCCCCCCTGAATGCTAACTTCAACAATTTGTGGGCCCTGGTAAAAAATACCATAGGCCACCCATTACAGCTAAAGAAAAGTAATTTCTTAATACAAGGAACCGGGGAAAAAAACCACATGGGACAAAATCCCCTCCTCTAACTAAGCAGGTAAAATCAGGATTCAAGTTAGAAAAAATTGAAAATATGTTGTTGGAACCTTGATCTCTGTGGTGTAGCAAAGGAACATGCATGATGTTCTGTGCATAGGTATCCTGGGGCCTGGCATGTAGACTTCTCCATCTTCTCCCAAAATGATGATGGAAGGAAGGAGGAATGTAAACATTGCCTCCTTTTGGATGAAGAGGTGTATGATCCACTCTATTCTTCTGAAAGTAGTGTAGCTGATCAAACTTTGCCATGTAGCATCTCACAAGGATTTTGTTGCATATCTCTGAAGGAGGTGAGATTGCATGACATAGCGCAAGGGGCTCTTTGTCTTCTATGTGTCAGATGGATTTCTAGTCATCTTCCTAGCTTCCCGCTTGGGAGTAAGGACTAGATCTAGATATGAATCACACCGAATATCAATCTCATAAACTAATAGAACTGGTTCTGCAATACTAGTGGAAACTACAAAAGAATTATATGGAATTTTTTTACCTCCCCTTTTGAGTGGTGGTTGAGAGTGCACTGGTTATGAAAATGGTAGGAAGTGTGAGAACTCATGTGCCTTGGAGGAATTATTTGCAGCACCCTTTTCTATGATGTTCCCAGTGGAGATATTTGTAATCCCCACTGAGTCAGGACCAAATATCACTCACTTTGGAGGGCCAGTGTGAGTCATCTGGTATACAAATAGCATATTTGCAACTAAGGAGGGTGCATAAAGCACATATTTGAACTTTCCATGTGCAAGCTTGATAGAACCCTTCCCTTTGGCTCAAATTTGACTGTTATTACCCATTTGAATACAGAGGCCATCGGAAGACTGTAAAGAAGAGAATGATTCTTTGGATGAAACCATATAATTGGAAGCTCCTGAATCAATGAGGAAGGCATGTTCTATTGAACAGTTATCCTTCAGTGCATGGCATCTATCATCATGTTCTTCAGTTTCTTCTCTATGGTTAGTCTTCCTTGCACCAGCAGGTACAGTGATGTTATGTTTATCTAGAAGAGCAGCCATTTCATCAATTTTTCTTCTCATACAGGAGCTTTCTGGATGAAATCCCCTTCCACAATAAGAACAAAGAGTCTTTCCTTTTCTATTCTTCTTGCTTCTCCTTGAACCGGAGGACTAATCTGACTGCTCTTTCTCTACATGAGGCTCATTCTTTTGCTTGCCCTTACCATTCATAGCCTTAGGTCCTCCATCAACCAATGCTTGATATTTGGAAGATCAGATGATACCCATTTGGATCAACTTGTCATGCCCATGGGTGAGAGATTCAATGAAGGCATTAAGAGTAGGAATCTCCCAATTTGGAGTAGTGATATTTCCTAAATGAAAGGTTGATACAAAGACTCAGTAGTCTGCACCAAGTTTGGAGAGGATGGAAAGGATGAGTTGATCATCCTCCTTCTCAACCTTGCACAGCTTCAACTGGAACACCAGGTGCTTGAATTTGGTGAAGGAATCATTCATAGTTTCGAAGTTGGTTGGATGAAGAGAAATCAGCTCATTCTCTAGCTTATAGATCCTTAGGTCATCCTTCTTATCAAAAAAGGAAGCAGTATTATCCAAAACCTCCTTGGGAGTCTTCAATCCATTGATGTGGAAGAGAATATCTTTAGATATTGAGAGGCACAAGCATCCATATGCTTCATCAAGCCTATTCCAGTATTTTTCTTTGTCAACATAATGAACCGGCTCTACCTCTGTCTCCATTGTGAGTATGAAGAGTCTTTTGGAGAGAAGCTGCATCTCCATGTCCTCCTTCCACTCATGGTAGTTGAAAGGAGTGGGAAGCTCCATTGGAGGGGCCATTGTGTTGTTGTAGCGAATGTAGTGAAGGAGACTAAGATTTTGTAGCGAATTCATTGAAGGAGACTGAAAAACCTATAAATCACACAATCAAACAGACAAAGTAAGGTCGACAGCCTGCACTTCTGGAATTTTATTCACACCCAGCTTAGTTAATCAAGCAAGCTTGATCAACAATTCCTTTGCTTAGGATTTATGTGGTAAATTCTATGCTTCTAGTGTAGTGCTGGAAGGAGCAATTTTGCTATAAAAAAAAATTGATCCAAGTATGAATCTATAGTAGGAGAAGTGTCTTGTCCTGTTGAGGCTCTGAAACCATATTAAATTGAGCACATAGATCTGTGGACCAACACACAACTCACAAGATAGATCAAACAATTTTACTCAGAAATTGAAGAATGAAACAATGCAAAAATTGCTTGCAACTGTGAATGCTTTCATTAATCAAAAGTAATTGGATAATTAATTACTATGTAATGCACTGGTATTAATAACCAGTCAATTCGAATGCATGAGAGAGGAATTCAAATGCATTGAAAGAGGAATTCGAATTGTTGCACAAAATGAGTGGAAGGTCCACCAGATGGATTTAAAAACAATTTTATTTAATTGAGACTTAAAAGAAAATGTCTTCATGCCTTAACCAGAAGGATTTATTGTAAAGGGAAAGAAAACAAGGTATGTAAGCTAGCCAAGTCATTGTACAGCCTGAAACAAGCACCTCGTTCCTATTATGAAAAGCTAATCAAGCATCTTCTGAACTTAAATTTCAAACACTATAATCTTGATAATGCAACATTGTTTGTAAATAAAATTGGATATGATACTGTATTTCTTGTTGTGTATGTAGATGACCTTTTGATGACAAGGAACAATGAAACTTGTGTTGCATCCATAAAGAAATATTTGAAGAAGGGATTTGAAACGACAGATCTGGGACACCTTTACTACTACTTGGAAATTGAAATGACTCAGCATCCTAAGTACATATTCATCTCCCAGAAGAAGTATGTTGGAGAATTGTTGAACAGATTTTGCATGTCATAATGCAACCCTCTCTCAACTCCAATGGAGAAAAATTTTAAGCTCACATTGATTGTCGGAAAAGAATTCGAGGATGCAACCAAGTATGGACGACTTGTGGGAATCCGTGGGTGCCTTACAACCACCAACCCATACATTTCATATGTTGTTGGAATCCTTTCAAGTTTCATGCACAAACCTTGTGAAAGAAATTCATCTGTAGTTAAAATAGTTCTAAGGTACTTGAAGGGAACTCAAGACTTGGAACTTAAGTACTCTAAGGTGGACGACTTCAAACTTATAGAGTAATCTAATTCAAACATTGATGGTGACAAAGAGACAATACTATCTACTTCTATTGGTTTTGGAGCATGATCTTCCTAATTCAGAGACCATGTTTCAGTTTTGTTTAAGTCCCAGTACCATGACGGGGAGGTTGTGCAGGGGCGGGGGGAGTTTCCCCCACACTAGTCTCCATGGGGGGACCAGGGGTGGCAATGACTAATTTGAGAGGCCCTCTTGGTAGGGGTTCAGGGGTAGCACATATATAGTGAAAAATTAGGAAAAAATACCTAGTAGAATGTTGAAATTTCAAAGTCATGACTTGGTCAATAATGGGTAATTTACGGGCCCATGGTTTTGGGAAACCTGTATTATTTTCCTATGGCATTCCCTTATAAAAGGAAGACATTATAATATGGTTGTGTATTGTATTGTAACATTGTGAAAAACTATAGTTGTGATTGTGTGAGAGAGACTGAGAGAGAGTGAAGAGGAAGTTCAGTGGGTGTGCTGCAGGTTGTATCCCTTCATTTTCCTAGATGGTATAATAATAAAAGGATTGGAAAATTATGTGTGGATATCCATCTTGGGTTAGCCACATTATTTTGGTGTCTCTCTTGTAATGTGTTTATATGTTTGATATTTGCATCTTCTTTAATTGTTATTGCTCTATGATCTTGTTTTTCTAACAACTTCTTGATACACAATGAGTCTTAGATCAGTAGTTATCTCCTGGTGATCACGCAAACAATTAGTTCCAGCAGATTCAACAACAGAGGAAAAATATGTGGTTGTTAATGAAGCAACTAAAAAGATAGTGTGGTTCAAGAAGATACACGAAGATTTACAGGAGAAACAATAGAAGTCCACTCCCTTATTAATCGACAACACTTATGCGATCAAGTTGGCCAAGGATCCCAAATCCCATGATCAAAACAAGCACATCATCATGAAGTACCATTTAATTTGACATCATGTAGAGGCCAAGATAGTTCATCTACGACGTTGTTCCATAAATGAGAAAATCGCAGACATATTCACTAAAGAGCTTAGACAAGAAAATTTTGAGAGGTTTAGAAACATGCTTGGACTCACAAACACCCCTTCAAATTAAGGGGGGAATGTTGGAAACCTAATCCTAATCCTACGGGAATATGGTTCCATAAATTATGTAAATTATATAAATAATAATTTAATAAGAAGAGGAAGTCCAAAAGACTTCAAAGTAACTCTTTGTAGGTGAAGCCAAAGAGACACCTCCTCTTATATAAACTGATTATTGAGGTTCAAATGAATGCAATGAAAATCGAAAGCTATACCATCAATATGTTTATATATATATAGTCACACGTTGACCATATATTAATTTAGTGTATGAGATCTTGTTTGTGGGACAAAGGATCGACCGTTGTGCCACAATTTGACTATTAAAGTTTACAAAGATGTACATACCCTACCCCCTCCATATTTGAACCCATAATTATTTTAAAAAAACAAATGTCTATATATTTTAAATATAATTGCAATATATATCACTAGAATATATCCAAAATCAAAAAAAATATTGAAATATTATATTTATTGTATACTTATGGTGAAAAAACGAAAGTGAAATATACTTTGTGTATAAGAAACTTATAGGTATTACTAAAAATACCTTTATGATCAGTGGAAAGAATATAATATAATTAGATCAATGAATGACACATTAGGCCACCAAAAAGGTTCATCGCTTATTGTTTGCATAATAAGCTATGAGAAAAGGGTGAAAGAGACATCACAAGATCCAATTGTTTCTTCCACTAATAACATTATTGTTCCATTGTGTTAAGATTTTTTCTGCATGTTATTTTGTAATTAAAAGTTCATACTTTCTTGAAATCCATGTTATTTTCCCCACTCCATTGAAAATGAGATGGATATTCATTTATGATGGATTTCAAACTTTATTAAGCATAACAAACCATACAAAATTAATCTAATATTAATCAATCACAATCTAATATTAATCAATCACACTACTATTTATTACAATTAATCTATCATAAAACCTTCCATTGTAAACATAGATAGACTATACATTACTTATTTCCCTCACTTCAACCCAATACATAAACATCAATTGCACTATTAAAAATACAAAGAGTAACACCATAAGTAAAAGTAAAGACAAACATTATTTAACAACACCAATTAGGGTTTCCTAATTACTAATTCAGCCACATACATAAGCATCAATAGCCCACGAGAAAGACAAAAGGAGTGATCCTCAAAATGTGGCTTCCAAATGTTGATAAGTGTTCCACATGAATTCAAATCATTTGAAGAGCCATGAGCCTCCAACTAATAATTAAATATTCTACTAACATCACATCAGCTTCTCCCTCAAACTTACAGTTCAATGCCTCAAGTTTACTCAAATCAAATCATGGAGATGACAGGAACCAGAAGAAGAAAAAGAGGAAGGAGAACTAGATTGAGCAGCTTAATTGTATCCAGGTTTGTGGACGGTGAAGGAAATGCACTCCACTTGGCAGACGTTGTCAAATCCAATGACATGGATGTAGGTGTTAGGTTATGCCTTGGCACACTCATTCACCTCGTTCAACACCTATGATTCCTCTATGCAACCAAACATCGACAGCTTCCACATCACCCAGTATTCCTTGTCATAGTACCCTAGGCTATTCCCATACACTCTCTTGATTTCACCATCCTACATATATATGCACACATATCCATTGCATTACATACACACTTAATATATCACTAGTTCACAGTCTACCCTAGACCTAAAATCAAAAGTGCATTTTCTTGGGGTATTCAAACACCTCCAAGGCATATCTCCTTTATGATGAGGTAAACAAGAAGTTTGTTGTTTCTAGAGATGCCATTTTTCTTGAAACTAATAATTATGACAAGTATATTGAAAGACAAGTTGATCATCTAGAGAAATTTTCTCGTCTAAAGGCATATTATGAAGTTGATAATGAAATTCCACACCTTGAAGGGGGGATCCCTATCTTGAATTAATCTTTGGAATTTCCTTTTGAAGTACCAACACACCCTCTTGAAGAAACCCATGAAGAATAAGTTTTGGCCACTTCACTTGAATAGGATATTCAATGGCATGATGCAATTGAGAGGATTGGAAAATTGAATCTTGAAGAAAATGAAGCACCACCAACTGATCAATCTAGGACATCAAGGAAAGTTCTGAAATGGGACACAAAGACACTTAAAATTTTCCATCTGCATGAAGTTGGAAATATGAAAATAAGAAGTTCAACCAAACAAGAAGATGAAGAAGATGCAGATAACTCAGGTAATGAAATGGATGTCTCATTTTATTGTGAATTGCATTTATCTGCTAAATTTGAACCAACTTCCTTTGAATATTTTGCTACTCGTGATGAGTGGAAAGAATCCATGTGGAATGAATATGATATGCTCATGAAAAATGGAATATTGAAGTTGGTTGACCCTCCAATTGGAACCAAACCAATTGGTTACAAGTGGGTATCCAAGAAAAAAAACATATCATATGGATCACTTGACAAGCACAAAGAGAGGCTTGAGGAAAAATGTTATGCACAGAAGCAAGACATTGACTATGAAGAGACATTCTCCCCCACAACAAAATGGGATACCATCCACACCTTACTATCTTTGGTTGCACAAAATGAGTGGAAGTTCCACCAGATGGATTTAAAAACAACTTTATTTAATGGATACTTAAAGAAAATGTCTTCATGTCTTAACCAGAAGGATTTGTTGTAAAGGGAAAGAACACAAGTTATGTAAGCTAGCCAAGTCATTGTACAACCTGAAACAAGCACCTTGTTCCTATTATGAAAAGCTATTCGAGCATCTTCTGAAGTTAAATTTCAAACACTATAATCTTGAGAACATGACAACATTGTTTGTAAATAAAGTTGGAAGATCTTTTGTATTTCGTGTGGTGTATGTAGATGACCTTTTGATGACAGGGAACAATGAAAGTTATGTTGCATCCATAAAGAAAGATTTGAAGAAGGGATTTGAAACGACAAATCTGGGACACCTTCACTACTATGGGAATTGAAGTGACTCAACATCCTAAGTACATATTCATCTCCTAGAAGAAGTATGTTGGAGAATTGTTGAACAGAATTTGCATGTCAGAATGAAACCCTCTCTCAACTCCAATGGAACAAAAGTTGAAGCTCACATTGATTGAAGGAAAAGAATTCGAGGATGCAACCAACTACGGGAAACTTGTGGGAAGCCTTAAATACCTTACAACCACCAACCCAGACATTTAATATGTTGTTGGAATCCTTTCAAGTTTCATGCACAAACCTTGTGAAGGACATTCATCTACAGTTAAAATAGTTATAAGGTACTTGAAGGGAACTCAAGACTTTGAACTCAAGTATTCTAAGATGGATGACTTCAAACTTATAGGGTACTCTGATTCAAACATTGATGGTGATGAAGAGACAAGAGTATCTACTTCTGTTGGTTGTGGAGCCTGATCTTCCTGATTCAGAGACCATATTTCAGTCATGTTTGGCTCCCAGTACCATGACGGGGGGGTGGGGGCGGGATTTCCCCCCCACTATAGTCTCCATGGGGGGTCTAGGGGTGGTGGAGACTAATTTGAGAGCCCCCCTAACGAGGGTTCGGGGGTAGCTTAGCTGTAGTGAAAATTTAGGAAAAAATGCCTGGTAAAATGTTGTAATTTCAAATGACAATAATGGGTGATTTACGGGCCCATGGTTTTGGGAAACCCATAGTATTTTCCCATGGTATTTCCTTATAAAAGGAAGGCATTATAATACGATTGTGTATTGTATTATAACATTGTTAAAATTTATATCTATGATTGTGTGAGAGAGACTGAGAGAGTGAAGAGGAAGTTTAGCAGGTGTGTTGCAGGTTGTATCCCTTCATTTTTCTAGATGGTATAATAATAAAAGGATTGGGAATTACATTATTTGGTGTATCTCTTGTAATGTGTTTATATGTTTAATATTTGCATCTTGTTTAATTGGTATTGCTCTGCGATCCTATTTTTTTAAAAACTTCTTGATACACAATGAGTCTTAGATCAGTAGTTGTCTCCTGGAGATCACGCAAACAATTAGTTCCAACAGATTCAACAACAAAGGAAAAATATGTGGTTGTTGATGAAGCAACTAAAGAGATAGTGTGGTTCAAGAAGATACATGAAGATTTGCAAGAGAAATAAGAGAAATCCACTCCCTTATTGGTTGACAACACTTATGTGATCAAGTTGGCCAAGGATTCTAGATCCCGTGATCAAAACAAGAACATCAAAACGAAGTACCATTTAATTGACATCATCTAGAGGCCAAGATAGTTCATCTACGACATTGTTCCACAAACAAGCAAATCGCAGACATCTTCACCAAAGTGCTTAAACAAGAACATTTTGATAGGTTTAGAAACACTTGGACTCACGAACACCCCTTCACATTAAGGGGGGAATGTTGAAAACTTAATCCTAATCCTACAGGAATATGGTTCCATCAATTATGTAAATTATGTAAATAATAATTAATAAGAAGAGGAATTCCAAAAGACTTCAACGTATCTCTTTATAGGTGAAGCCAAAGAGACACCTCCTCTTATATAAAATTATTATTGACGTTCAAATCAATGCAAGGAAAATTGGGAGTCATACCATCAATATATGTATATGTATATGTATATCTGTGTGTGTATATATATACATACATACATACATACATACATATATATATATATAAACACACACACATATATATAGTCACACTAGTGTATGAGATCTTATTGTTTGTGGGACAAGGGCCCCATCATTGTACCGCAATTTGAATGTTAAAGTTTACAAATATGTACACACACAAACACATATATATAGTCACACTATAGCCATATATTAATTTAGTGTATGAGATCTTCGACTATAGATGTACATACCCTACCTCTCCATATTTGAACCCATGATTATTTAGAAAAAACAAATGTTTATATATTTAAATATAATTGATATATATTACTACAATATACCCAAAATCCAAAAAAAATATTAAAATATTATATTTGTTGTATAATTATGGTGAGAAAACGAAACTGAAATATGCTTGGTGTGCAAGAAACTTATGGGTATTACTCATAATAGCTTTCTGATAGGTGGAAAGAATATATTATAATTAGATCAATGAACGACACATTAGGCCACCAAAAAGGTTCATCGTTTGCATAATAAGCTACGAGAAAAGGGTGAAAGAGACATCACAAGATCCAATTGTTTGTTCTACTAATAACATTATTGTTCCATTCTGTTAAGATTTTTTTTTCTAGATTGCATTTTATTTTGTAATTAAAAGTTCACACTTTCTTGAAATGCATATTCGACCCCACTCCATTGAAAATGAGATGGATATTCATTTATGATTTATTTCAAACTTTATTAAGCATAACAACCCATACAAAATTAATCAACCACATTACTATTTATTACAATTTATCCATCATAAAACCTTCCATTGTAAACATAGATAATCTCCCTCACTTCAATCATAAACATCAATTGCACCATTAAAAAGACAGAGTAACACCATAAGTAAAAGTAAAGACCAATATTATTTAACAACGCCAATTAGGGTTGCCAACCCTAATTATTAATTCAGCCACGTACATAAGCATCAATAGCCCACTAGAAAGACAAAAGGAGTGATCCTCAAAATGTGGCTTCCAAATGCTGATAAGTCTTCCACATGACTTCAAATTATTTGAAAAGCCATGAGCCTCCAACTAATAATTAAATCTACTACTAACATCACATCAGCTTCTCCCTCAGGTTTATTCAAATCAAATCATGAAGATGACAGGAACCAGAAGAAGAAAAAGAAAAAGAGGAGGGAGAACTAGATTGAGCTGCTTATTTGTATTCAGGCTTGTGGACGATGAAGGAGATGCACTGCACTTGGCGGACATTGTCGAATCCAATGACACGGATGAAGGCGTTGGGGTATGCCTTGGCACACTCGTTCACCTCGTTCAACACCTGTGATGCCTCTGTGCAACCGAACATCGGCAGCTTCCACATCACCCAGTATCTCCCGTCGTAGTACCCTGGGGTACTCCCATACTTTCTCTTGATAAAACCATCCTACATATAAATACACACATATCCATCGCATTACATACACACTTAATATATCGCTTCACAGTCTACCCTAGACCTAAAATCGAGGTATAAGAATTATGATATAAAAAAAAAACTCACCTCCTCGAATTCCAGGCAGGGCACCCACTTGTTCCTGAGCAGGTACTCCACCTCCTTCACCAGCTGCTCCTGAGTCAAGCGAGGGAGATAGGACAGAGTCTCCCACTTTTTGTTCCCATAAGGAGGCCACACCTGCACCAATAATAATCGTCATGGATTCCATCATTAAGCAATCACCATTTCTTAATTACTACTATATCTATTTTCATTCAATAAATCTCACACACCCAACCCACCTGCATGCATTGCACTCGCGCGCCGTTGCTCGTTGTCTTTCGCTCCCATTCAGCCCCAGCGTTGCTCATCGACGTCTTGGTGGAGGGGAATTGAGCCATGGACTTGAGCCCCGTGAACGCCGACACCACATTGCTGTTGCCTGCCTTGGGGGGCGCGGCTATTGCTGCCATTGCAGCTGTGGAGGACATGATCGCAGAGGCCATTATAATTTTAAGCTATGAAGCCAAACCAGATGGATTGAACGGAATGTATAGATATCATAAACTGTATCCCAACCCAATTGATATATAATACAGTGCGTCTCCATAAGGCTACGCTGCCTTTTGTCGATCCGGCGGTGGGGACTGTGAATCGATGAGCTCTCTGCGCAGCTGCACCACTGGATTCTCTGCGCCTGCTAACTCTTTACTCACCTCACAATTGTGATAAACTTCACCCCCGCGCTGTAGATCAGGTCGTTGTACTGCGGCTCGCTGACATGACCCGTGGCAGCCCCACCGTGCCTTATCTTTTTCCATATTTCAACTCGTGACTCCAATTGAATTAGACAACGTTCGAAAGAGCTTACCAACCAAATTAGCTCGCCTAATTATATCAAAGCCTTTTTAAAGTGCAAAATATTAAGGAAAATTTTGCATATTGAAAGATTCGATCGCTCTTTATGCAGGCTTAAGAGAATTAGGGTTAAGAGGGATCTAAGCTGGTTTTTTTTATACAAAGAAGGAATTGTGAAAGCCGATGTTCCTTTTAGGAGGGCAGAATCAAAGTATAGTGTTGAACAAGTAGGTGTAACTGTTGAGTTCTATGGTGGTGGACTTGACAAGGTTAGTTTTGGTGATCCTGCTATACTCAAAAAATATGCTAGACGTGCTCAATTAGGTGAAATTTTTGAATTAGATCCTGCTACTCTAAAATCCGATGGTGTTTTTCGTAGTAGTCCAAGGGGTTGGTTTACTTTCGGACATGCTACATTTGCTCTCCTTTTCTTTTCTGGACACATTTGGCATGGCGCTAGAACCCTATTCAGAGATGTTTTTGCTGGTATTGACCCGGATTTGGATGCTCGAGTAGAATTTGGAGCATTCCAAATACTGGGAGATCCAACTACTAAGAGACAAGTGGTATGATATTGCTCTTATTTCTTCTCTAATCAATATTAGTACGAAAGCTATCTCCATAATTGTAAATTACGATCGAATCTATGGAAGCATTGGTTTGATCCCTATAATCTTTACTCCTTCCTGAGTCCTTTTCGTAGGCACTAGTGCTAGATCGGATCAAACATGCTGAACAAATTCTTTTTCATGTTCATGTCAAACTTTCTTGATCAAGAAAGGTAAAATATTAGCGATTTTACGGGACCATATGTTATGATTCAAATTAGTAGGAAATACTATTTTCGATAGAATTAACTCAGACTAGTATCTAGTCTTTTCTTTCTCATTCTTTCTTTTTGTAGTAGTATGAAAAGAAGGAAGGTTTGGCTTCAAGTTGTCCCA
>LPNX010389262.1:251389-277276 GCA_001517045.1 Pseudotsuga menziesii | reverse complement strand
AAATAGTGGGATAGTGGTGTTGAGTTTCTCGACCCTTTGGTAAGTTATTATTCATCAGTCAGTTATCTTTTCAGATGAGGGTAGGGAAGGGATATAACTTCCCTTTTGCATTCGATCTATAAAGCGGAATTTTACTCTGCCTTGGAATCTATCTTCTGCATTCTGTGATCAAAGCAAAGGACAATACATATTACACAACAATTTTAGATTGAAAACAAAAAAAATTGTTCTTAAAATAACAAATCAATTAACTCTATTAATAACTAAGCCTAGTCAGGTTCATTATCAAATTTATTTTGAGATTTATTATAACATGAATCCATTATATAAACTCAACAAGAATGGATCATTGAGATTGAATAGGATCTTCAACCACAGAGAGAAATTTGATAATAAATCTTTATGGGTCCTCCTTAATATTATTGATAAAGAGGATGGATATTTAGAGAAAATAATCGACAAAGAATTAAGCCAAATAAAGTATTTTCCACAGTAGCACCATGAATAGCACATAGAAGAGCAGCACCTAATACTCCGGCAACTCCCATCATATGAAATGGATTCAAGGTCCAAGGGATACCATTTGCATCTAGAACCATAGGTTATGATGCACGAGATCTAGCAGCACTCGTCAATGAAGCCTTATTAATTAGTATTACTCGAAATAAATCAGTTATAGACACTAATACAATTCTATTAGCTCTTCAGAAGCACATTTCGAGTTTTCAATCTATGGATGGATCCGGTCAAAATGACAAAAGACTTATCTACAAGGTAGGAAAGGCTGTTATACAAAATACACTTAGAAGGAATTCTCCCATGAATCCTCTATCTACCAAAAAGGAATTATGGAAGAAAAGGTTTTCTTATTTGTCCGAATGGTATTTAGAACCTTCAATTGCCGAAACAACTATGAAGGAATTAACCATACTCCCCCATATTTTGGGTTGCTTGGCTGGAGTAGCGACTCGAGATTCTTGGTCTATATCGGAACGAAATAGAGAGAATTGGATTCCTCTCGATAGATTCGTTGAGCATGATTTCGATCTAGCTTCTAGTCTTTTAGAAAGTCTTCTGGTGGAGTTTCCATGGTTAGGAATATGTCGGGGTAAGTCCGATAAGGATCAAATAACATTTGTTCCTCAGCCCAAAACGAGAAATCATCTAGATCGAATCGATCATCAGTACCCAACCATGGGGCAAATGAAACCTAACAAATAGATCAGTTACTAAAAGGATGATAAAAGCTTTCATTGTATCACTCAGACTATAGAATAATTCTTGGATCCAAGAATTGAGAATGGCAAGTTTATTCTTACCCAGAATGAGATAAGCACTTATAAGAACAAAACCTATTAGATTTGTTAATACATTTGAGATTATCTGGATACAGTCTTCATTGTACATTTCGACCAATTGGATCGTTTCTTTGTGAAGCTCTCGAAGATCTTGTGAATGTGTTCTCGAAGAATCTTCCAACATTCTTTCTAATAGGAATAGTTCTTCTATTTTCTCAAAGCTTTCCAGAGCACTTTCTTCCTGAAGATAATCATAAATTTGATGAGATTGACCAATATTCCACCAATTTGTGATCCAAGGCTCCAAACCTTTCCGTAATAAAATAGGAATTATCCAGGGCAGTACTACTAAACATGCGAGATATCGTAGGGAAGCTAATGGTGATCTAAGTTGGTTTCTTTTATACAACTAGCATATCTACATTGTTAATAGGACTTGAAAGTGTTGGGTTTTGAACTTACTTTTTATGTCAAGGCCTTGCTAAAATCAAACATAGGTCTACTCATTCACTCATTCGTTATGTCATTTATAAGAATTGAACCTTGGTGGCAAGGGTAACATTCATTCTGGTTGAGAGATAGCAATGGAATGGAAGACTTATCCATGCCTAGCTACATGTTATCACTGACATTCTTTTTGTTACCATTTATCAACTATATATATATATATATATATATATATATGTATATGTATATGTATATGTATATGTATATGTATTAGCGGTGGTTCACCATGGAAGCCTATCTCTTATACTCACTTGGCAAGTATACATGAACTTGCAACAACCCCCGAGAGGGCCAATCACGATAAGCGGCTCACTAGTCTAATATTTCATTACATACGAGGGCTCCCAAGGAGAAAATGTCCTCGACAATATTCGAACTCAGGTGGGGAGTGCAACAACCAAATCTCCCAACCACCCGAGCTACGCCCCATGGAAATATGTATGTATGTATGTATGTATGTATGTTTATTATCTCACATTCTTCTAGTTATCTACCATGAACTATTGCTTATCCATTCATCAACTATGAGTTATCCATGCATTGCTATCACTTATTTCTTATATTCATTTTTTTATAATTGTTTATTTTGAATTTTGAACAGCTGCCTTAGAATCAATCTTGCCATTACACTTGTCTCATCCTCATCCGTAGATGAAAAAGCATAGGTCGTAATCCACCCCAAATCTCAAATAAAAACATCCATCGATGTAATTAGCTTTATGGAATACACTTTTCAACACAATAAACCTTATGCCTTACTCATGTGCAACAACTTCTTTCATTACTCTAGCCTCAAGAATATGACCTAAAATAGTTTAATAATGGGGCTTCCAACCAAATTTGGCACAATTCCAAAACGTGAGGTGTATCTCACATTGTGAGATGCACAATTATATTTGTGCTACACCTCTTAGATGTTGGCATCCCATGCCTTTAGATGTGTATGATTAAGAATGTGCATTGGTTAAATTCATGGGATTTTACCTATGTTGGCCCAAGTTCAATTCCAAGTGAATGGTGTTTATGATATCTATTTAGGAGTCCTCAAAGTGGCATGCCTTAACAAGCATTAATTGTGTTTCTAAGCTCTATCCCAGGTACTAAAAAGCATATAAATGTGCAGCAATTAAAAAATGGTGTGACTTACTACTTATTCCTTACCATTTGTCTTTAGTTTAGTGTCCATCAATTCCCATGATGCTTGCCAATAGTCGCTGATAAATCTATTACTATAGTCAAAGATGCCATGATGGTTTTCAGTAAAAGGGAATCCAAATGTGTTCATATAACAATTGCATTATTTGTTTCATTGAAACCATTGTCTTGATTGGTATCGTCATGAGGATTGTGTTGAAGAAATCCACGATAATTGTCAAATAGTTATTGTTTCTATTGGTTGTTTCTAAACCTCTAGAGAAGTCCACTAATATTGAGTCACATGCCTTGCTTGAGACTAAAGGTGGAATTTATTTTCCCATATTCTAATTTGTTGTATTTGGTGCGCTATAGAGGGAAAAACTTCTTACAAATTTTGCTACCATTTGTGTTAATTTTAGCCAGCAAAAATACCTCTGCAAATTCATTATTTTCTTCTCCACTCCAAAATCTCCTAATATCTTGGAATATTGTGGTGTGTGCAACAATTTAACATGTATTCATGTTAAGTATGCATTCTCAATCTTGCTTTGTTCCCAAAGGAACTAGGGAGGCTTATGGTCACTATGAATGATAGTTTATTTCCCAAGCAAATAATTCTGCTAACACTTCAATTCTTAAACAAACATGTACATCTCTCAGACATACACTATGTAATTTAGAATCGCCACTAAAAGCCTCAAAGTGGTATGTGACAAGGCTTCATTCTTGCATCAATACTGCACCCATGGCATGTCCAAAGACATCCACCTCAATCTCAAGGACATGTTGAATATCAAGTAACACGAGGACAACATCAATCAAAACTCAATACTTGATCCATTAGAATCCTTCTTGTTGATATGCACCCCAATTGAAATGGATTTGATTGTGACCTGATGCATTAAGAGGGCATGCCATTAGGAAATTGCACCATAAATTTCCTAAGATAGTTTTCCATATGCACAAAACTTCACAAGGCATAAATATTCTAAAATGATAGGCAGTGGACAAGTGATGATCTCCATCAAATCAAGTCCATCTTGGTTCATGCAGAATCCAAGAGAAACAAGTTATGTCAGGTCTTGAATGTACACTTTCATGTTCAACAACACCTTTCCTTATCATAATGCTATGAATACCTGGCCCAAGCGCTTTAACTAATCTTTCTAAAGTTTAATGAAAACTAGTATGTCATAAACAACATCACCAACCATTTGATTAATTATTTTCATGTATTGAAGGTTTTCTTCCATTAATATTTTGATTTGGTACAAATACGGGGGTAAATAGACTTTAGGGTGATCTCATGGAAATTCTCAACTCATTGAAGTTGATCTAGCATACCATCAAAATGTGTGTTGATTCTTTATGGTGATTGTATTGAAGATTCAATTCCCTATGCACATTCTCTATGTTTCGTCCTTATTTAGAACTAGAATAATGGTAGATCCACAAGCCGAAACATTGAGTGAAATGTGTCATTTATCCAATAACTTTTGAATCTACCTATTGGTTTCCTTGTTTTCTTACAATCAAGTCCCATGGGGTGCCTCATTCATTAGAGAAAATCCTTAGTACATATCAATGGAGTTCTTGATTTCATGACTTGAAGACATTCTACGTGGATCTTGGAACAACTTGGAATAGCACCTACAATTATTTGTCCCATTTCTTATGTGATTCTAAATTTGTGTGTCATGTTGGATCCATACACAAAAAGGCCTGATGGCCTTGGAAACAACCAGATATTACCATTATCTCTTCTTTCTTTAGTTACAAGAACAACAAAGAATATTTTCATATGAATTTGATAGTCTCCAGGCTTTAACCACTTAAATTGTTGCTAATGGTGTTGGATATTTTTGCATTGTCATTGAGTAAACTTTGTCATCCTTAAGAATTCTACGCTAATTTAGGTGTCATTGATAGATTGTATCATGATCCCACATATTCTTTCATTCCATCCCTTGCAAAGTTAATTCCTAGAGTTGTCTCGGGGAGTTCAGTAGTTAAACTAACTTCCAAGTTCCCATGTTTCACTTGGAAGACCATACAAGCATAAATTATCTCTCGCATTTCCAGTAAAAGCAAAGTTGAGAGATTTGATAATTCTAGCTTGATTTCCCTTGAAATCCTTGAAAATTTTCTTTGACAATGCAGCCATTGTAAGGTCAAGCAGCACCCACCATGCTTCTGAGTCGATTTCGTGCCACAAAAAAATTCGTAATTTACCTAAGGGGTCGATACCTAGCATAATTTATCCAAAAAGAAGTTGTTTTGAATCAATCCCCGGGGTAATTACAAGGCCTTCATTCTCATGGCCATGGTCAATTGAATATTTTTTTACCTGCAGAATTGAATGGAGATATGGGGTGAGATTCCCTCTCAAACAGAAAGAAAAACGTAGAGTGGACAGTAAAGAAGCACATGACCATTGGAGAATTTAGTGTGGTCCCAGCCTCTCCATGTGACCAACACTTTCAATTTTTGAGCTCTAAATAGACAACCAAGAAATAGCTCCACATTAATATATGACATATTCACCAGATCCATACTTGATCTTAGTGAATCCTATTCTTTGTGGCTCTTCTCAACTTCAATCGCCTCTCTTTCCAAGCACCTCTTCATGCTTTTTTTTGTGTCTCTTCTCATCTGCTTCTTCATGCTTTTGTTTTGTGTCTCTTCTCAACTTCAACTGCCTCTTTCCATCTCTTCTCAGCTTCAACTGCCTCTCTTTCCGAGCGCCTCTTCATGATTTTGTTTTGTGTCTCTTCTCAAGCACCTCTTCATGCTTTTGTTTTGTATCTCTTCTCAGCTTCAACTACCTCTTTCCAAGTGCATCATCATGAAGAGGCAACTACGCCACAATGCTTTTGTTTTGTGTCTCTTCGTGGCTTCAATTGCCTCTTTCCAAGCGCTATTTTATGGCTGGATCACGTAGATAGGGATCAAATGGTTGAGAGATCGACATTCTTTCAGTTATCCAGTTATCAACTATCAGTTTTTTTTATATTCTTTTTCTTTTTATCTCACATTGTTCTAGTTATATGCCATTAACTGTTGGTTATCCATTAATCTGCTATGATTTATCCATCCCAAATCTCAAATAATTTATCTCACATTCTTCTAGTTATATGCCATGAACTGTTGGTTATCCATTCATTGACTATGAGTTATCCATACCAAATCTCAAATAAAAACGTCTATCGACGTAACAAGATTTGGCAGACCAACATATCCATCACATATCTACTTCAATCTTAAAAATAAGTTCAATCCATTATATTGAACTCTATGTTCTAGAGAGCACAAATGAAGCAAGCCCTAATATATACATGAAAATGGTTTAGCTAGTTTTCCCCAAACCATGTGGGATAACAAAGCCCTCTTAATATCCATCAATGTGGGTTATAAGCACTAGTACTACAAGTCAAGATTACATTAAATACACCATCACGCAAACATCCAGAGTCATATATGTAAATTTGTCATAAACAAAACTTGACCAAGTGAACATTAAATCTCAATATCCCTGATATAAATTCAACATCCATCAAATAAACCTCTCTTGTAAAAATAAATTTGTCAATAATATTATTTGGCAAATGAGAAGTCTAAGATTTCTCCCTTGGAATTGGAAACAAACCATTGTGACAGTTTGTCTTCCAAGAAAATCCTATTGAAATTAAGGGTTGAGGAAAAGAAGGACGGAGATTTTTGGGGGGCAAGAGAGGAGAAAGAAAGAGTTGCAATAGAGGTTAGAATATAAATGAGAGCTTGAAGAGGGAAACCCGTCTGACAATTGAAGGATGAAGGATTCAAGAATATTGTCCATAAACAACAAAGGTGTCTCTTAGCCATGGTTATTGGATTTTATGTCTGGACAGTGAGTAACAATGCACAGTCTTGGTGCATAGCTCACCCCTTTATATTTGACTTCTCAAGCAATAAAAATTCCCAAATGAACGTTGGTTTTCCCATTTTGTTTCTAGGAAAAAAAATTTGATGTCTATGGTGTCTTTTTTTAAGGTTATGTTGTGTTTTATTGTTGTAGAGAATTCACTGTTGGTTTGTTCATGTACTAGTCTATTGTTGAAATTGTTGAATGGATAAATGACTGATCCAATCTTGTAGCTTGCAATTGCTCCCTCTTTCAGTGAATTTGTGAATGAGCAACTACAACACTTGTTGATTTGATAACAACCAGCAATTTGTATGCCATAAGGGAGATTTTTTTTAGTATTTTGTCTCCTAGGGGAAAATTGGTCTATTCACACCATCTAATAATAATTTGTAGAGATATATTTATTTCATTCTGCGAAGTTTCCAAGTTGATGAGGTAGTCGGGCCATAGGCCTACCATTTACGGATCATAAGGCATCAAAGCAGGTTTCAAAGGTTGAAATAAGACCTTTATAGTAAGAACCCATCGTGGGTATCAAAACAACGAAGAGACTTTGATACCACTCCTACAAAAAGAGTAGGAAACCAAAAATTGTCGAAAGTTCTCATGACAAAAAGGAGGACCTTGAAGTCAAATTGTCTCAGTTGGAGCAAAGCATCACCACACTCACTATGTTGGTCATGTAGTTGGTGGAAAAGGATAGAGAAGTGCCCTCAACAAATACTAAACATGACATACAAGCATCCTAAAGACTCGGGTAAAAGCAATCATTTTGTCCATCTTCCAGTGTTCCTTTTAAATTTTAAGCAAAACTTGAAATACCCATGTATGATGGACAAGTTAACACCAAAGTATTGAATTTGTTGTTGAGATTTTGATCCATATCTATAGCGATGCAAGGTTCAAGGTGGCGAGAGGGGAATGAAGTTGGGAGAGATAGAGGGAAAGAGTGTGGAAAATCGGTACTTAACTATGGAGGGGATATAGGCTAGGGATAGGCTCGAAAGGTAAATCTCCTTCATCTTGTTCATTAGTAGGCATCAGTGCATGACATTATTAGATGCTCTTGAATCCAGGACACTATTGTGTAGCCTCCCCTATAAACAGGGGGATGAAAAATGGGGGTTTCTAATTAGGTCTCCTTCCCTTTCCGGAATCCACTCACTTCCTATTCCCCTCCTATTGTTCTTATTATTTCGGGTGCCATTTTTGTTTTTTCATTTGTTCAGGGTTGAAGCAATTAGAAGTCTACTTTGGACTTTATCAAATCCAAGAAGCACGGAAGATGTCTTTTTCCCATTTGAAGATGATCGGGCATGCCCTATTGTGGTGGGAGAGCTATGTGGATGCATTGAGGATAGGAAAGAATCCCATGGTTACAAAATGGGAAGATTTCAAGGCATTGTTGAAGTCATAATTCTACCCCATTGGCTATGAAGAGGAGCAACTCATGAAATGGCAATGCATTTGACAAGAATGGGGACAAGGAGTGCAAGAGTATACTTTTGAATTCGAAAAGCAAGTTATTAGGATGAGCAGTTGTGGTGAAGTACCTTGGAGGTCTATTTAGCTATATCTCAAGGCAATTGCAGCTTCTCATCATCAAAAGCATTGATGAGGCAAGAAAATAGGCTCTTTATATTTATTTGGATTCCAAGAGAGGATAGTGACACAAAGGCCAAGAAGAAACCAACAAGGCCCGAAAGACAAGAAGATTTCCACCACAATTGGGAAATAGAAGGATCTTCATATGCATTGTAAACACTGTGATGTAAATGGGAATACGGATGAGAAGTGTTGGAAACTCCATCCAGAATTACATCCAAAATGGTTGAAGACCAAAATAAGAAAAAGTTAGCCACCAAAATAACGGAAAAAGTGGTAGAAAGCACCTCTCATATGGTTGAAGCCATAGTTTGCACCACATTGCAGCAACTTGCACTATTATGAATCAAAGTTCAAGTGAAGAACTGAAAGGTAAATGTATTGTTTGATAGTGGTTCTCAAAGTAATTTGATTTATAATACATTCATGGATGATCTTGGGATAGAAACTTATGATTTAGTACAACCAATTTCACTCACATGACTGTAAGGGAAATCTATCATGAAAATCACTCGAAGAAGTAAAATTCAATTTGCCATTAATGCTAACTATTCTGATGAGGTAGAGTGAAGTTGCACCATTGGATGCATTAGAATTGATGTTGGGAAGCCCATATCTCTGGGATAGGTATGCTACTTTTTATAGGAGAAGAAACCAATATCGCTTGGCCAAGGGTGATAAATCATATCTTGTCAAAGCACATGAAGGGAGAAAGTGAGCATGTCCATTATTGAAAAAACATGGGCAGACCAGCAAGCAGGAAACCACCCTCAGTAGTAAAAAAGTAGTGGATATGACTAAGCAAATGGAGACCATGTGTTTCCATATCCTCCATGGTATAGCTTGTGGGGATTAAAATCCTCCCAATGAGGAGGTATGATATGTATTGGATCTCCATAAAATATGCCTCGTAAAAATAAATTTGCAAATATAATTATTTAATGATAAGTCCGAGATTTTTCCCTTGGAAGTGGAAATGAACCATTGTGACAATTCATCCTCCAAGAGAAACCTATTGAAATTTAGGGTTAAGGGAGAGAAGGACAAAAAATTTGGGGGGGAAGAGGAGAAATAAAGAATTGCAATAGAGGTTAGAAGCATAAATGAGAGCTTAAATAGGGAAAATCGCTTGAAGATCAATTGACGAAGGACTCAAGAAGCATGTCCAAGAAAAAGGAAGGTGTCTCTAAGCCATGGTTATTGGAATTTATGTTTGATCAGTGAGTAACAATGCACAGTCTCAGTGCATAGCTAACCTCTCTATATTTGACTTCTAAAGCAATAAAAATTCTCAATCAATGTTGGTTTTCCCATTTGGGTTTCAAGAATAAAAAATTCTTGTCTATGGTGTTTTTTCAAGGTTACGTTGTGTTTTATCACTACACATAGCTCACCATGTACTAGTATATTGTTGAAATTGTCCAATGGTTACATGATTGTTGAAATCCTGTAGCTTACAATTATTCCCTCTTTTAGTGAATCTTTTAATGAGCACCAACAACACTCATTAATTTGATAACAGCCAACTATTTGTATGCCATAAGGGATATTCTTTTAGTATTTTTTCTACATTGGGGATGTTGGTCTATTCACATAGTCTAATAATAATTTGTAGAGATATATTTATTTTGTTCTGCAAAGTATTTGAGTTGATGAGGAAGTCGGGCCATAAGCTCACTGTTTATATATTAATCCCCCATTAATTTTCACTTAGGAACAACAATCAAATTTGATCATGTTTGGTCCCTTCCAAAGGGTTTTGACCCATCCCAGAAGTGTCAAATAAAAATTGTCCTTTAAAAAAATCAAATCTTAATTTTACCCTATTAACTAAGAAGGGAAGAGTAGATGTGAATGTTTTAAAAGAAGGGTAATTTTTTAATAAACCCTCAATATTAAATTTTAGGGAGCTTTGGTTGGTAAGCTATCCATGTTAGAACCAAAAATTTACGAAACTTTCGAATTTTGTGGGGTCCTTGTACATTGTTTCAAGGATGGAAAGATCAAGGGAATGGATTGTTTAGAATCAATCATCTTCCTATGACTCTTCTACTAAATAGCTATCCTTGTGTTTTGAAGGCACATTGGAATTTGAAAATGGCATGATCATTGTAGATTGTGTGATTGGAATATCTTATGCAACACACCACTCTACAAATTGCATGGTATTTTCCTCTAATATATATTCAATTACATTGGCAACTTTGTTTCTTGTGCTATATCTTATTCAATATCTTTAATTTTGTTTGGCAATTTTTTTTTTATTCAGTTTTGATATTATTCTCCAAAAGTTTAGTTCTAGCTATAATTGTATATGATAGTATCAAGGAAAATGCAGCAATATATTTTTGCTCAAAATGTATCCATAGATTGCAAGTTCCTCTAGTATTTGATTCAATTGATGTATTAAATAAGGAATAAAACCTAACTATGTAGTAAATATGTGGTGGACATAGAGGAGATATTTCTATCAAAATATATTTTGATTTAATCCTAGCCAACATTAATTGTTTATTTAGTTTTCTATTTGGTTGACAAGATATTGTGTTACTAATTAATGTTTGGACCATGGGCGTACAGCAAACTGCAAAAAACAAAAAATTTACTTTCCAAATTCTTGAGCTTGATGAACTATCATGTGCATTAATTCCAAATTGAGACAATGTGAGAGTTAATTTCGAAATGATCCAATTCCTGCAATCTAAACTGGTGAGCGAGTTCATGGGTTGCTTCAACTAAAGTCTATTTAAAAGTCAACATCTCCATCATTTCCTCCAATAAATTTTAAGATATACTAATGTTTATTTTTCTAGATGGTTGTTCAAGTATTTTTCTGTGCCTTTCCTCATGCATTGCACACCTCCATTTTTCTCGCATGCATTGATTTAAATCTAAATCCTTCTTATATGTTCATTGTATCTTGTATGATTCTTTAAATCGCTATAGTTATCATTTATGTTTGTAACACCATTGGTGTTTGATGCTAGTAAGTGATGAACACAGTAAATATCCCTCTCCTTCAATCCAATTTTGGCCTCAATGATCATTAGTTGTGGATGATTCTATATGAATATTTCATCTTCCCAAGTCACATTTTTTGTTGGTAGGTTCTTCAAAGGAACTCAAGAATTGTTTAGTTCTATATTTGCTCGATCTATGTTTCAATGAACATTTTAGGATATAGTATGCTTTTCCACTCTTCATATAGATTTAGTAAAATAGTTTGAACTAGGATCCTATCACCAATTACATTATTTAAACATGAAACATGGAAGACTACATGTACAAAAGAGCCTCCATTCCTCATATATTTTCTTAATAGAATCTAGTAGAGCTATCCTAAGTTCCATCTTGACATAGATTTTGACCACAATTCTATCAAAATATGTAAAATGTCTTGAATAAAGAAGATAAATTTACCCAATACGTTCCATGTGTCCATTAGAATGTTATCCTTTCATAGATTAATTGGAAGCAATAGAAGTTTAACCCAAAGAGCTTATGAAGACACCAGTTCATGATTTGGATCGAAGAATAGTTCCCATGCTTTTAATGAAAATCGGGTATTGCTCCAAAACCAATTTTTTAATTTTAATGATCTCAATGTCCTTTTCTTGTCTGGAGATCAAGGTGATTCATCCTTTTTTTCTAGGATGCAAAACCTTGAAACATACCCTAGTAGCTTTTTGAGTTTTGATATACTTGTTTCCAGCAAGGATTTCTACTAAAAATGTTGAATCTTCTCCAACATGGCGCCCTCCCCTATTACCATCTTCGGCCTATTCTACATTTGTTTTACCATCTTATTTATTTAATATCTTCTTGTTGGGAATTTGAAGCTAGGAATCCTATCAAGGCCATGCATGGTATCCAACATGCCCTTCAGCTAGATTTTTTAAAGTATAAACATCCAAACCAAGGGAAGTATCCTCTACATTACATTCAATAGGATGGTTGTGAGAGATATGATATTTCCTTTAATGCATAAGCAAAGGTGTACCTTTGATTAAAGGTGGATTGGGTCCCTAAACAATGTTTAATCCTCTTATCATGTCATACAAAACTTCCTTTGGACGCATTTTGAACTTTTAGAAAATGTGATATGGAATTTCCCCTTATGACTATGTTAGAAATTTGTATGGATAGAGGTGAGAGATTAAAATAAGACAATTTCCTTTACTCAAAAGAAGGAAACTAGATAATTTGGTGGGACAAAGCACACGACATCCACATCATATCCACTTTACAAATTCATGAAGCCAAGAATTTTAATTTAACACCCATCTAATCAGCAGGACAAGTGGATCAACCACATATGCATGTAAATTTGATATCCTAGTTGCATTAGCCATTGTGGAAGTCAATTGATCCATTGCAGGATTGACATAATGAAGAATCAGGTGTAGGGTTGGTCAGACGCATGTGTTTTTACTTCAAACCACCATATAGATACCATCCTTGTTCTTTGTCTCATTGTATATGTAGGAATTTAGTCACGGTTCTATGATCCTATGGAACCATGCTCCAAGATGTTGAATCCACCTTGCATTTTATATCAATATCACCACCATTCCCCTAGGAAAGAGATAGATTACATTGCAGCCGACGTATCTGGAGAAATTGGAAGGTGATGGATTAATTTAGATACCCAGGGTAATTGGGAGGAAAACCACCTTTCATTTTAGATCAATCTCGTCACCCTTCCCCTAGGAATGAGCTATATTACATTGCAGATGGAATTTCTGGAGCGGTAGGTAAGTGTTGGATTAATCTATAAATCGAAGGAAATTGGGAGAGAACTAAATGGATGATAAACTTAGAATTTCGTATTATTGGTGTTGTTTTTCAGCATCTCTTTGTTGCACCAACTTTGGGCACTTTGAATCAGGTTTCAACCTTAATAATGAAGCATCAATACAATGTGCACTCATCTCGGCTAAAGAGATAGGCAACAAATTCAATGGAATCCTCTTATCATCAATCCAACAAGTGTGATCTCTATGATAACGCAAACCTAAAGAAAGCCCTATAAAGGTGTGAAAACTATTGTTAGGAAAGCATAGCCTCCATAATAAGAAAATGGGAAACATGGAAAACATAATGCAATACAAGAAACCAAACAGAATGGAAAGAAATCTAAGGAAACTAACTATGATGAAAGACCATGTAGCTAAGCACAAGGGTAAGTTGTTACTCCTGGAGGTTGATGAAGAAAGTCAAAAGGAGAATCTTGATGAAGAAGCAACAAAGATTAAAGAGCTACAAGACAAAATCCACTACTTACAATTGGACCAAAAATATGATTTTGAAGTGCTAAGGCACTTTGTATCACATGAAGCATTAGTGGGCTCACCTCAAATAGCTTCCATGGAAGAGGACACAATGGAATAGAGATCAAATCATAAAGGTCATCAAGACCCATCTGTCTTGGCCTCTGTTGCAAGTCAAAGGTGCTCAAGACAACATGGGTTGAATTAAAAATTCTATTGTAATTTTCATGTTTTGCAATTTTTCTATATTTTAGGATATTGTGTCCATCAGTTTGTTAAAAACTATTAGCATGGTGAGAGAAATAAAATAAATATGAATAAAACACACCATAAGATGAAGAATATTGTGTAACATGGAAACCCTTTTTTAGGAAAACCAACAACCAATAGATATCTATTATCCTTGACCTATTCTCCAAGGCATAGCCAATGTGGCTAATGTTGGGAATAATATTATTTTCATGTAAATCAATTGGAAAAGTCAATAGTTTAGGGGATTCGTAGGCAATAGGCAAGGAAGTCTCATCGAAAAACCGACTAGTTTAGTTGTTTGGTCAAAGGCAAACAACTAGTCGACACAAAATTGACAAAATGACCGGAAGCTCAACGGGAAATCGACCAAAGTTGACCCAATCAAGTAGAATGTAACAGAATAATTGAAAGTGGTTAGGAAGATATGAATTGTCATTAATGATCAATTGGTGGTATTGCATTATAAATAATATGTAATGGCTATGAAAGAAGTATTGTAGATTATTTTACTATGATAAGTAGTGTGTAGCATGATCATGTAATGACATGTGATTTGCGGTCTAGCCAGTCATAGTTGTAAACACCTATTTTTTATTATTTAATTAATATATGAACAAAATCTCACTAGTTTGTTGGTTTTCTTCTAGGAAGGTTTCCAAGATATTTTTTGTATAATGTGTTGATGTTATTGACAATTGTGTGTCATTGTCTAATGTGAATGTATCTAACTATATATATGAATCAATTTGGAAACCTATTATATCGGTACGAATACCCAACAATTGGTATCATAGTTGTATTTGGTTGTATGGGGGCACCTTTGTTGTTGAGGGTTTTAGCTTGTTCTTAGATCTAGGGAATATCTATTACAGTGGGATTCTTCTAGAAGCATTGGTTTATAGTTAGAATGGATAATACATTGATGATAGCAATTGGAAAGTTCAATGGAAAAAATTTTGAACTTTCGAAGCTTAAGATGGAGGATCTCCTTGTAAATCGAGAACAATGGATTGCAGTCCACCCAAGAACGACTCTAGTGGGAGTGTCAAAGGAATACTGGAAAAAGATGGACAGAAAGGAAAGGAGTACAATCCGAATTTGTTTAGTGAATCTTGTATTATCGAATATCTCAAAAGAAGACATTGCAAAGAAACTATGGGAAAAGTTGGAGAACTTGTACCAATCGAAATATTTAGTTAATAAGTTGTTTCTTTGGAAGAAGTTATGCCTTCTGAGGATGGGTGAAGGTCACTCAGTTACAAAGAACCTGAATTCATTCAAAATGGTTACTAGCCAATTATTGTGTGTGGATATTAAAATCACTAAAGAGGAAAAGTGCATCAATCTATTGAGTTCTTTGCCGAACTCTAGGGATAGCATGGTCGTGGCTATTGGAAGAAATAGTACCACATTGAAGGTTAATGATGTGGTTGCATCTTTGTTGTTAGAAGACATGATACAAAAGAACATGGAAGGAGCAACCCAATAATCCTTGTCGATAAGAGGTTGGCCAGTGTTNTTTCTATTTTTTGAAAAATTGAAAAACCAAAGATACCCTTTTGAAGAGGACACGTCGATATGTGATGTGTGCATTTTTAAGAATTTTTTGGCTGTGTAGTTTAAACTCTGCGGATTTTTCTTTGAGCTGCTTTGAAGTTGCAGTGTGGTTTTCTAAGTATAAGTTTTAGAAGTAATTAAAAAATAAATATCATATGAATGCCAAAATGCGTGTATGATACCTCAATGGATAGAAGATTCGTTGGTGAATTTATCGGTATCAACTCTGCTCAGTTATGTGCTAGGAATGGCAGGGTTTACACCTCTGCAAGGCACAGGAAATTTTCCATTTGTTTGAATGAGGGCTAAGTCTGCTTTTTTAAGCCCTCGACCGAGGTATGAACCTCGACCGAGGTATTTAAATACCTCGGTCGAGGTATTTAAATACCTCGACCAAGGTTTTGTAAAGACCGCAATACCTCAGTCGAAATATTTAAATACCTCGACCGAGGTATCAAGCCCTCGGTCGAGATATTAAGACCTCGGTCGAGGGCTTAACAAGCCCTCGACCGAGGTGCGTTTTTCTGTTTTTGCCGAAATTCACTTGCCAAAAAGTGTTACCCAGGTCCGTGGATTCACCCTGTAACTGTAACTTCGGAATGTATTCACCTATGTATCTTATGTCTTGTACCCTGATGTTTATTTTGGGATGTGTCTGTAATGTAATTGAGTCATTTCATGCCCCGATGTTCCGATCGGGAGGATATATAATGTAAACAAGTCATGTCAAGTCATTGTGGGTAACCCTCCTATTGTCTAAGGGTTAAATTCCCTACAGTTCTGGGGCACTAGGGTTATTAGACTCACCTAGTGAAGTCGGCCCTAGTTGGGTTTAGTTAAGTCAGGAATTAGTATAAATAGAGAGTGAGCCTCTCTATTTATCACACACTCACTCGCACTTAGTTGTAGTGCATAGACGAGGAAGAAGAAGACATTGGGGCTAGAAGAAAGAATTTACTGCTGTCAGGAGATCATCTTACTGTTTTGGGGCTTTACTCTTGGTGTTGATTCTATCTTTGAGGAAGTTGTGGGGTTTTCTCCATTTATGGTTTCCCCAAGGAAAAACACTGTGTTCATTTTTTCTTGTACTTGATTGCTGTGCTTGTTATTCTCTTAGTTAAAATATCCTAATAATGCTAGCTTAACGTTAAAAATCTAACATGGGATCAGAGCTAACCTAAGAAGAAGACACTGTGCAGCTGCGGGAACTAGGGCTTCCTACTTTGTGGATCTTCCTCCACATATTTTCAGAAAAATAAGGTTGGATTAACTCTCCTCCTTAGGGCGCATTTTTCTGTTGAAGCAGAATCCAATTCTGAGGTTTTTCAGTTTTGGACCCGACACTATTGCCGAAAATTAGGGCTTTTCACAAAAGAGGAATTTTTCAGTGAGCCCAGGCCTGGATTGATCACCTCCCCAAAATAAAAGTTAGGGATCAATTTCAAAGCATTTGGTTGGAAAGAACTCTGGAAAAGAAAAACCCTAATCTGCTCATGAACCAGTACTGCAGGATTTCAGCTCCAAATCCATATCCGACATCTTGACCTGGTAAGATCTAAATCTTTTGTATTTCCATTTGAGGTTCTCAGTTAAGATGTCTCATCATACCAAGCTTGATGAAAATCTTGAGGGAGCTGATAACTTCTGAGCCTGGAAGTATAGGACCTGCCTGGTCCTGGAAGAAAATGAGTTGGACTCCTACATCAATGAGGAGGTTCTAGTTCCAGAGGGAGATGAGGCAAAGGCCTTACATAAGAAGAAGTTGGTTATGGAAAAGAGAATCATTGTTGATTCTATCAAGGATCACCTTATACCACAGGTGTCCTCCCTCAAGACACTTAAAGCTATGTTTGATGCCCTAACCAAATTGTTTGAAGGGAAGAACATAAACAGGAAGATGACTCTGAGAAACCAATTGAAGAATGTGAAGATCCAAAATGCAGAGACCATCCAGTCTTACTTCACAAGGGTTTCTCAGATCAAATAACAATTGGAAGCAATAGATGAAGAAGTAGAGAATGCAGATATTGTGATTACCACCTTCAATGGTCTCCCTGGATCATGAGACTCCTTTATTCAAGGAATCTATGCTATAAAGAAGTTGATCAAGTTCAACAAACTATGGGAAGAATGATCTCAAGAAGATGCTCAGATAGCAGCTCGAGAAGAGAAGATGGGAAGTGAAGATCAAGCTCTCACAGTACAATCCAAGAAATCCAAATCCAGCCACCACAGAAGTAAGTACTCTCATCAAAAGAATAACTCTAGAAAGCCTAGAGATTTGTCTAAGTACGTTTGGTATACATGTGATGAAAGAGGACATTTTGCTAGAGATTGTCCTAAGAATAAAAGTAGCTCTCATAAGAAGAAGGGAAACAAGAGAAGACATCATGCTCATGCTACAGAGGATGATGAACCTTCCACAAAGAGAAACAAACAAGTCAGTGATGATTCTTCAAGTGATGAAGAATATGTTTTGATTTCCGCTCTCACGAGAACTATCACACATGGCAGCAATGATTGGCTTATAGACAGTGGTGCTTCCAAGCACATGACAGGATTCACGGAATCCTTTGTGAAATTATCTGAACATGAATCACCTCACAAGGTGAAACTTGGAGATGACTACCAGTATCCAATAAAAGGTAGTGGGGAATCCTCATACAAGCTAGACTCTGGAAAGTCTATGACAATGAAAGAAGTATTATTTGTACCAGGACTAAAGAAGAACCTTCTCTCCATATCTGCATTAGATGCAAAAGGAATGAGGGTTGCATTTATAGATGGTCAAGTCATCATGTGGACAAGAAGAAAGACTATCAATGATGCAGTAGTGATTGGGGAACAAGAAGGAGGCTTATACAAATTGAAGGGCCATCCAGAAAAAGCTTTGGTCCATGACACAGTAGAGCCAAATGAACTTTGGCATAGAAGGCTTGCACATGTGCATTACAAAGCACTACCTCTTGCAAACAAATATGTTGAAGGTCTTCCACAAATGAAAACAAAACATGAATGTGTATGCAAAGGATGTGCAAAAGGGAAGAACACAAAGAAGACATTTCCAAGTAGCAAAAGCAAGAATCTTGTATGCGGTCCAATGTCATCCAGTTCACTAAGTGGGTATGCATACTATGTTTCATGTATTGATGATTTTTCTAGAAAGACATGGATATACTTTATGAAGAACAAAGATGGAGTATTCAGTAAGTTCAAGGAATTCAAAGCCGTGATCGAGAACCACACTGAAAAGAAGATCAAGACCTTTCAATCAGATAATGGTGGAGAATTCACTTCGAATGAATTCAAAGAGCTATGCAAAGACTCGGGGATTAAGAGGGAGTTTTTCACTCCTTATAATCCACAACAAAATGGGATTGCAGAATGGAAGAATAGAACTATCATGGATGCTGCAAGAGCTATGCTTTATGATCAAGATCTTCATATGCATCTTTTGGCAGAAGCAGCTAGAACAACGGTGTATATACAGAACCGTACTCCACACAGAGTACTCGAGAATAAGACTCCTGAAGAGGTCTTCTCCGACAAGAAACCAGAAGTCAACCATCTCAAAATATTCAGTTGTTCCATGTACATACACATTCCAAAAGAGAAGAGGACAAAATTAGATCCTTCAGGAAAGAAGGGTATATTTGTGGGATACTCTGAAAGCTCGAAGGCTTACAAAATATACTTCCCAAGATTCAAGAAGATTGACATCAGCAAGGATGTGACATTTGATGAAGACACAGCTTACAACAAATCCAGAAAGAAACCTGTTGAAGAACATGAAGAAGCAGAAACTCCTAGAATTCAATATACAACCATGAACGAAGAAATTCAAGAAGAAGATCGAGAATTTGAAGAACCTTAAGAAAATGTAGATCCACCTCTGGATAAGAATCCTCATAAGAGGAAACCTGCTTGGGTACATGAAATTATCCAAGGTGCAGAAAGATATGGAGCTTCAAAAGAAACACCCAGAGGAAGAAAGAGAACTAGATCATGTTTTAGTTATGCAGCCTTACATTGACATTATTGATAAAGAACCTTCCAACTATGAAGAAGCGGCAAAACGGAAAGAATGGAAGGATGCTATGATCGAAGAGTATCAATCGATCATGAAGAATGATGTTTGGGATGTTGTCCCAAGACCAAAAGGGAATTCCATTGTAACTTCCAAATGGATCTACAAGATCAAGCATGCTGCAGATGGCAGCATCAAGAAACATAAAGCAAGATTTGTGGCTCAAGGTTTCTCCCAGAAAGAAGGAATAGATTATGAAGAAAGCTTTGCACCTATAGCCAGATACACTTCTATCATATCAGTACTTGCTCTGGCTACAGTGATGAAATAGAAGATACACCAGATGGATGTCAAGACCACTTTCTTGAATGGTGTAGTGGAAGAGGAAGTGTATGTGGAACAACCACTCAGTTTTGAAACACGTGATAGAGAGTCTCATGTGTGTAGATTGAAGAAAGCCCTGTACAGTTTAAAACAGGCACCCATGACATGGTACGGTAGAATTGATGGTTTCCTATCCAGTTTGGGATTTACCAAGAGTAAAGTAGATTCCAACCTTTACTACAAAGTTGAAGATGATAACCCAATGATACTCCTACTATATGTGGATGATATGTTTGTAATAGGTATGGATGGGTTGATTGCTAATATGAAGAGGAAACTTGTTGTCGAGTTCAAAATGAAGGACTTGGGTATGATGCACTATTTCTTAGGCATGGAGGTGTGTGAGAATGTAGATGGAATCTTCCTTGGACAAGGGAAGTATGCAGTAGAGATTCTGAAGAGATTCAGGATGATGGACTACAAGGCCATAACACACCTATGGCATCGAACCTGAAGCTATTGAGTGATTCTTCATCAGAAGTGGTTGATGCTACGATGTATCGTTAGATGATTGGGTCCTTGATGTACCTGACGAATACGAGACTAGATATTTGCTTTGATGTGAACACCTTGAGCCAGTTCCTGACAGATCCAAGACATGTTCACTTGATTGCTGCAAAGCATATTCTGAGGTACCTGAAGGGTACAATTGATTATGGGCTCAAGTACGAGGTGAATCAGAAGATTAACCTGGAGGGTTATGTTGATTCAGATTGGGCAGGCAGTGCCATCGATAGGAAGAGCACTTCAGGATGCTGCTTCAGTTTGGGATCAGGTGTGATCTCTTGGTTTAGCAGGAAGCAATCCTGTGTGCCACTAAGTACAGATGAAGCAGAGTATGTTGCATCTTGTTAAGCTAGTTGTGAGGCAGTATGGCTGAGGAAGCTACTGTGTGATTTATTTGATCTCTAGTTGGATGCTACTTGTATACATTGTGACAACCACAATTGTGTAAAGTTGTCACAGAATCCAATGTTTCATGAAAAGTCAAATCATATTGAGATCAAGTATCTCTATATCAGGGATATGGTGCAGAGCGGAGCAATGAAGCTCCAGTATGTTGCGATGGAGGAACAGATAGCTGATGTATTGATGAAGCCATTGGCTAGAGTGAAGTTTGAGTACTTCATGGAGAAGCTTGGTGTTCTCCAGATCGAGGTTTCCTCCAAGGGAATATGATGAAGACCGAGAGCCATTCTTACATGGTGAGAGGATTTAATTCCTTCCATGGTCAGATGTAAGGGCTGAGCCATTCTGTCATGGTGAGAGGATTTGTTTCCTTACATGTCAGATATGAGTGCTAAGCCATTCTGATGTGACTATAGGATTGGTCTCTACATGATCATATGTAAGGGCTAAATTCCATTCTAGGAATGGAGGCACCTGGTCAGTTACCAGGAAAACTTAGTCTGGGATTGAGGGTCATTCTGAAACGATTATAAGATGTAGTCTTACATGATTAGATGTGAGTGCATGGCCATTCTGATGTGATTGAGGGATGTGTCCCACTTTATCAGATATAAGGGTTGATGCCATTCTCTAGGAGAATGGAGGCACCTGGTCAATTACCAGGAATCCTCAGTCTGGTACTGAGAGCCCTTCCGATGCAGTGCTTTCAAGCATGGTCGGATGTAAGTTCAGAGCCCTTTCGATGCGGTACTTTTGAGCATGGTCGAATGTAAGTGTTGGGCCTTTTCTATGCAGTGCTTTCGAGCATGGTTGACTATAAGTGTTGAGCCTTTTCGATGCGGTGTCTTCGGACATGGTTGTATGTAAGTGGAGAGCCCTTCCGATGCGGTGTGCTTGCACATGGTCGGATATAAGTGCTTAGCCATTCTGGCGCGATGTGTTTACACATGGTCAGAAGTGAGTGTTGGGCCTTTCTGACAAGATGAGGTCAGATGTGAGTGTTGGGCGTGCCTTTCTGACAAGATGAGGTCATATGTAAGAGTTGGGCAGGCCATTCTGACTTAAGTGTCATATATAAGTGTTGATGAAGACCTACATGAAGGGTAGGCCTATAGGACTGACTCTGTAGAACTTCCTGTGATGAGAAGAAACGAGAGCTAGCACTGATGATGACGATGATCCAGACTTGATGATGATTCAGATCAAGTGATGATCCAGATGTGATGATGATCCAGACTTGATGATGATCTAGATTAAGTGATGATCCAGATTTGATGATGATACAATGATGATCTGCATTGATGATCCAGTCATCATGATGATGCAGATGCCGTGATGAAGAAGACTTGAAAAAGAAGATGACTTGAAGATGAAGAAGACTTCAAGACGAAGAAGACCTAAAGATGATGATGACTTGAAGACGAAGAAGACTTGAAGACGAAGACAACTTGAAGATAAAGAAAAATTGAAGATGACGATGTCGAGATGATCCAATCGATACAGAGAAGAAGACCAAGTACCGAAAATTGTGTCGAAAGAATACCTTCCTAGTTAAGAGGGAGTGTTGATGTAATTGTAGCTTTGGAATGTATTCACCTATGTATCTTATGTCTTGTACCCTGATGTTTATTCTGGGATGTGTCTGTAATGTAATTGAGTCATGTCATGCCCCGATGTTCTAATTGGGAGGATCTATAATGTAAAAAAGTCATGTCAAGTCATTGTGGGTAACCCTCCTATTATCTAAGGGTTAAAGTCCTCGTAGTTCCTAGGCACTAAGGTTATTAGACTCACCTAGTGAAGTCGGCCCTAATTGGGTTTAGTCAAGTCAGGAATTAGTATAAATAGAGAGTGAGCCTCTCTATTTATCACACACTCACTCACACTTAGTTATAGTGCATAGATGAGGAAGAAGAAGACACTGGGGCTAGAAGAAAGAGGTTACTGCTGTCAGAAGATAATCTTATTGTTTTGGGGTTTTACTCTTGGTGTTGATTCTATCTCTGAGGAAGTTGCAGGGTTTTCTCCATTTATGATTTCCCCGAGGAAAAACACTATGTTCATTGTTTCTTGTGCTTGATTGTTGTGCTTGTTATTCTCTCAGTTAAAAGATCCTAATAATGCTAGCTTAATGTTAAAAATCTAACAGCCAGTAGACAAATGAAACGGAAAAACCTATGGTAGAATATTAAAGTCAAGGAGCTTTCTAATTTATGTATTTCAATTATTACTTCCAAGTTTTTATTCCTGTCGCGTAAATCTTGGTTGTCTCTTTGATAGCACTTTAAGTCGGCTTCTAATTTCTCTATTGGTAGATGCAAACCAGATTCCATGATCTCTGATTTCTTTGACACTAGATGGACGTCTGGACTATAAATGTTCTTCGATTTTCTTCGATTATGTTCTCTTTGTATTAGGTTAATTGACCCATTTTTTTTAAATAATAATTATTTTAATAAATAACTTTTTTTAAACAATAATTATTAATTAATTAATTAATATTATTATTATTAATATTTTTATAAACTATATATATATATTTTAATATAGGTTTTTCTTTTTGAAAATTTTGAAATGTGTATAGTAATAAAAATTATTATTTAATAATAATTTTTTTATTATATTTTTTTATAAACTGTGGGAGTTAGGGTTTAGGGTGTGGACTGTGCAACTAATGAGACGAGCTGAAACAGGGCGCTTAAGGAGAATAATAATTTTATTATTATATTTTTTTTTTAAACTGTGGGGGTTAGGGTTTAGGGTGTGGACTGTGCAACTAATGAGACGAGCTGAAACAGGGCGCTTAAGGAGAAGAGGAGCGTGAATGGAGTAGAGGCTATGGGCGTGGAGGAGAGACTGGGTCGTGGGAAGGAAGCAAGGTANGGATATAAATATAATATTTAATATATTTGAATATATATTATATTATAATTTATTTATTTTTTTGTGTTTTTTTTGTTGTTGCAGGTCGTGGGATGACGGCGCGGCCAGGTAAGGTGGAATGACGGCGTGAGGATGCCGAGTGATGGGCGCATGTGATGGGGGCAGGCGGCAGGAAGGAGCTGGCACGATGCTTGGTGGAGTGGAGGGCGTAGGTGTTGGACCCGTGAGGAAGAGCGAGGGCGCTGGTGGATGGGGAGTGCGGAGGGTGGAGCAATAGAAGGATGGGGATGGAGCACCGATGGGAATGCAGATGGGGAGTGTGGGATGGCGTGATGGGGAGGAAGCACGAGGTGGGAGAAGCAGGTGGCATGGAAGGAGATAGGATGGCGTGAAGCGGGAAGAGGCGACGGCTATGGATGGATGCGAGTGGAGTGGAGTGCAGCGTGGAGGAGAAAGGTGGAGTGCGCAGAAGCATAATTGTGTGGCACGGCGTGGGAGAAAGAGAGAAGTGCCACGTGAGGGAAGGGAGCGAGAGGAGGGGTGGGTGGTGGCGCGGGCAGTAGGAGGGCGCAATTGGGAAGCGCGCAGGTGGTAAGGAGGAAATTTGGAAGGGATGTGGAGGTCACGTGGGCTGTTGGAGTGTGCAAAGTGGTGAGGCAGAGTGTTGGAGAGATTGGAACGTGGAAGAGAGCATGGGAGTGGAGGGTAGTGGAGCGTAAATGTTTGGGAGTGCGAAGAGACTGGATGAAAAATCCTGTTAAGTCAGAGAAGCTCTGCAGTTAGGGCTAAAAGCAAAAATACAGCCAAGGGCAATCCAAGAATCAGAGCGCTTTGATACTAAATAAGCCAAATAATTATTCGCTGACAATGAATTCACCAAAAGACTTGGTAAATCAGATAAGCCATAAGGCAAGTATATATTAATGTTAAGATAAGAGACAGTCTATTACAAATGGTGGCCCTGCCTTAAATATGGCTTGGGCATTTAATGTTGAGGAGACGCCTCATTTCATAGCCTAACTTAATTAACCTAATTATTAATTATTTAATTATTATCTTATTTTATATTCCTTACAGACATGGTGAAAAATGTTGTGAATTGAAGTTTTGAATCTCTTGTTTATGCAAAGAAGATAACAAGTGGGAGAATGTTGGGAATATTATATTCTTTGCATGTAAATCCAATAGCAAATTCAATAGTTGGATGGAGTCATATGGTGAAGTTTAATAGGTCAATTGATCGATTTAGTTGTTTGGTCAAAGGAAAATGAGTGGTTGATGGAAAGTTAATGGAACGATCAGAAGCTCAATGGAAAATCAAACAAAGTTGACGTGGTCAAGTGGATGACTGGAATAATTGAAAGTGGTTAAGAAGTTATGGATTTCCATTAATGAATAATTGATTGTATTGCATCTATAAATAATATGCATGTCTATGCATGAATCACTTTAGAGTACTGTAGTATGATAAGTTGTGTGTAGCACGATCATGTAATGAAGTGTGATTTATGGTCTAGCAAGTCACAGTTGTAAACACTTGTTTTTGAGTGTTTGATTAATAGATGAGTGAAATCTCACTGGTTTGTTCGTTTTTCTCCACAAGAGAGGTTTCTAGATTAATTTCTATGTAACTCGTTTATGTTATTGTGTGCCATTGTCTTATGTAAATATGTTTAAGGGTGTGTGCAAGAAGTTGATGGACCTTTTAGATGCAATGGTAGAATGAAGTCAATCACGCTTGATCCATAAAATAGAAATCATCCCAAGCAATCCCGACCCTGCCAAGCCTAATCCCAAGGCTGCCAACATGCATGCCAATTAGGATAGTAGACAAAAACGCGCGCGCGTTTTGCTTCACTAAAACGCGTACGCGTTTTGCTTNCATCATGGTCATCATCGTCGTGGTCATCATCATCATTCAAGCCATTATCATCATCATCATCGTCGTCGTCGTCGTCATTGTTCATTATCATCATCATCATTGTGGTCATCATCATCATCATCATCATTCTTCATTTTCATCGTGGTCGTCATCATCATCACCATAGAAATCATGCTCAATATCATCATCATCATCATCATCATCATTTTTGTGGTCATTGTCATCATGTTCATCATCATCATCATCATCATCATGGTCATCATCATCGTGGT
>LPNX010389262.1:120102-248474 GCA_001517045.1 Pseudotsuga menziesii | reverse complement strand
TCAAAAAATCCAAGTAAGTTGAGGGATGCCTGATTTTTCAGGTTTCTATTGCATCTAACGCGCCAAAAAGGTCCATCATCTTCTTGCACTGACCCTTAACTTTTATATGAATCAATTTGCAAACTTGTTGTAATTAGTATTAAGACTCAATAACCAACACCAACCACCCACAAGCATATTACAATATAGTTACTCAAACCTGTAAATAGGATTCATAACATGCTAATATCATGGGTTACCCAAAACCATGGGCCCATAAACCACCAATTATAAACCCATTGTAAACCTAATTAATGTTATATTAATCACTCTATAGTCGAGTCAAGATTAAATTAACATCCCTCTCTTTAAAATTGACTTGGGGCAATGATTTGAACTGGATCAATATTTATTTTTTCATCTATTTTGTTTCTTTTGGGGTTAAAATATTAGATGAATTGGCTTGTAGCGCGTAGATTTGGGGTCTAAAACCTTCTAAGTCTTGTTTGAGGCTCTAAATGATGTTTTTTAGTTTCAAAAATTTCATCACTTTTTCATGGGTATTCATGTGATACTACACTCTGAGACCTTTCCAAGTGTCCAAGAATCACCTCAAATGTCCATATGAATAATTTATGCCTCCCACAATTTCACCTATCTAGTTAAATGGCATGGTATCGAGTGGATTCCACATTAGCTCTCATTTCTTACACATGTGGAGCTAATCATGAGTGTATTGTCAAGAACATTCTATAAGGTCTAAATCCTTAACCGTAAATGGCTATCGATCTATGTTAAATATCAAGCCATTAAGAGAAGAAGGGGTTCCATTCTTTTCTTGTTAATGAATTGTTACATAGTTAAGCAATGACATGAGAGTGGATATTAGAGCAGAACAAAGAAGATAGGAGATCATGTAAGAGCCACTATAGCCACAAAGTCATAGGTAACTCCATAGAGAGTATAATTTCCTTTGTATTTATATTTAATATAAAAGCGCTAAGCATAGTCCTCATTCTTGGTTGGGTTTTTCCCCCATAGTGGGTCTTCTAGGGGTATATCGTGTGTTATCTGTGTGGATTGTATATTTATTTACTCTATTCATTTTTCTTTCATTTCCAGTTATTTAGCAATTCAGTGGAAAATAACCTAATAAAAATTACTAAATTGTAATATCTATCGTGATGAACGATTCTAGTGGAAGGTCCATGACAATTTACGGATCATATCGGTATTAGAGCATTTTTCTTTTGGATTTTGTGGGAAATCACTAGATCTAGTGGAAAAATAAAGAAAAGGTCTTCAAACCCTAGCCATGGAAAATAAGTCTGGTGAAGGAGCAGTGAAAAATTATGAGCAGCTATCTACAAAGGTTGAAATACAATTCATTTATATCTCATCAAGTTGTCATTTGGACCTTTCGATGATTTTGGAGGCTCTAAATCAAACATCAAATCATAGGGAAAATCAAAAGATAAATGTGACCCAGAAAAGGAGATGAGAAAAGAGCCCGAGAAATAGCATCCAAGTTCTAGTGCCATTACCCCTTCACAGTCTTTATTTAATCTGGAAGAAAAAATTGGTATCAAGTCATGCCAAGGTGAAATCGATGCTTTAAATTTGAATCGTTAGTTGCAGAAATTAGAGGTCTATTTTAGTATCCAAAACATTGATGAGGAGCATAATGTTTCATTTTACTGACTAAAGTTAGAGGGCCATGCATTAACCTAGTGTTCAATCCACATGGATGCACTTAAGCTGGAGGGTGATTCGCCAGTTAGTAAGTGGGAGGATTTCAAAACTTTAACTAAGTCTCAATTCTACCCTATCAAGTATGTGGAGAAACAATGGATCCATTGGAATTACTTCAGGAAAAAGCAAGGGCGGAGTGTGCAAGAATACACCACCAAATTCAAGGAGATTGTTATCATGTTGGATAGCTCACCCAAGAATCCATATGTACTCCTCAAGTACCAATGGGGTTTACATAATCATTTATGGATGCAGGTGGTTCTCTTCAAGGCCGTGAAAATTGATGAGGCATGTGTGCAACCAAATACCTGGAAAATATAGTCCATAAGAAAGGACCACCAAGCAATGTTAAAGAGAAGGATAACCAAGATGATTCCAAGGAGGAGAAGAAGAAGTGGAAAGAAAAATATAAAGAGACTATATCCACGACACATTAGTGAAAAGATCCAAAAAAATATTGTAACCATTGCAACAATGATGCCCACACTAAATAAAAGTGTTAGAATCTACATCCAAAGTTTAACCCTAAGAACCGCAAGAAAGATGCTAAGAAAAAAATCCTTCTAGCCACATATCAAGCAAAAAGGTAGAAATCAAATCAAATGTGAATGATGAGATTGTCTACACTTCAATGCCAAGGAGGTGAGTTTGAGTAGCCTTTATCACAAGGAATAGAAAGAGATGACAAAAATCTTCCTTATCAAGATCTAGATTGGGAAAACCAAGGTAGATGCTCTATTCAATTTTGGTTCATAGGCCAATATCATAGTAGAATATTTGGTAAGTAAGCTTGAATTGGAAGTACATGATAATCCTATCCCTTATCCATTGGGATGGGTAAATAAATATATAGAACTTAGAGTCACAATATTATGTAACATTAAATATTTCATAAGCATAGATTATATAAATGAAGTGGAGGTAGACGTAGTACCCTTTGATGTTTGTGGTGTATTGTTTGGAATACCCTACATGTATAAGAGGGATTTGATATTCATGAGGAGAACAAATAAATACCACTTGATCAAGGATGGGAAATGTTTCATCATCGACACACACAAAATTAAATCAAATATCTCATTGGTAAGTGCCAACCAAGTAAAGAATATGGTCTATTCAAGCGAATGTTTTTGTTGGTTTTCTTAAGACATAATAAATAAGAAGGTGAAATGGTAAAAGTAAAGGCATCTCTAGAGGGATGTACGAAATAGAAGAGAAACCTGTTGGAGAAAATTTTACAGACATACAAAGAAGTGTTCCAAGAGACTAGAATAATACCTCATATAAGAGAAGTGGAGCATGAGATATAGCTACTACCATATTCTCCATTGTCGAACATCATATTATACATACAATTAGTTTTGTAAGTAGAATAAGTGAAGAAGCAATTGCAACAATTGTTGCAACAGGGAGTAATCTGACCAAGAACTATTAGTGTAGTTTCTACAACTGAAGCTATGTATTACTATCCTATTTCTATGGAGTGGATAAATCCCAACTGACAGAGATACAAATCAATAATCGCAATTAACCTAAGATATTAAGCTTTCTTTCATGGATTTTAAGAAGGGGTGGAAGAGAGGAGAATACCTCTTATATCCTTGAATTTTGATGGAGTTTCTTGATATATGATCTGGAATCCATTTAAATATCCTTCACACCTACATATCTAACCACAAAACATCCTTCCTACTATCCTACCAAACAATATTTAATAAATTCAAACTAGATCTAGTTGCCTACCAATTCAAATTCAAAATAAAACTTCCTTTAACTACGACAGAAAGATATTATTTTTTGGTTTACTTATGCTCCATAATCACGAACTTACTGCGCTAATCCTAGAACACATAATCTAGGAACACGTTCCAATGTTGGAACATCACACGCGCAAATGGTAAACTTTACTACTTGGAACAATAGTATATTTCGGAACAGGAGGGAAACCATTGAACAATAATTGAGGGGGGGGGACTAAATTGATTCATATTAGATTCAAATAATAAATAATTACAATCCTTTAAGGTTCCTTCCTTCTCCTTTTTTTAGATTTACTCCTCCACTACCCATGCCCTTGATGCCCAAAATCCTTTGTAATAGAAAACCCATTTCTAGCCTTCAATTCCTCTAGCATGCCTTTACTCTCATTTTATGTCCTTTATTTCACCCAAAATTCCTTTCTTATATAGCATTTGGATTTGTGCACCCAGTTACTAACCATGAATGTGGGACTAAACTTTTACATATTTTTTTATTATTTTCATCAAAACCCCCACTTTTCATAGTTTTTTAGGTTTAACTTGATTTTTCAGGATTTTTAGGACGATAAATACACATGTTATGTATTATTTCCACTGTAGGAGTTATGGAAACTAGGTTTTAGACCTTAAGTGGTCAAGGAATTGGCTTCTCTCTAGAAACATTTTTCTTCAAACATTTCTTCCTTTGTGGAAGCAATGGTCATATGAGAGATTAAAGCTCTCAATTGTTCAAAAATTTCGATCTTCATGTTGCGGGAGAAATGAAAATATGCTTCAAGCCTTCATATCTTAAATGTGTTAACTTGATTGTTAACTTATTCCCACTAATGTGTAAGGTCTAAATCATATCTAAGAGATGAAATACATTGGTTTTATTATGATACTCTTCATATTGATCCTCTTTAGTGATGAGGGCAGGATGGTAAAGGAGTAGGATCTTGAGCGCAGGTGTTGAAAATCACATGTAAGTCAAACAAAGCAATAACCCAAAGATACAATATCTTGTTGAGGTGGGTATACCCATGATCTTCAGTAAAAAATCATGGCCATGAACAATACACAGTGGATCCATTTCAAAATAAAATATTACAAAAATGTATACATGCTCTTTGATGAGTGCAAATTATCCAGGTCTTCATGGTACCTTCACATGGAAGTTTTAATCTTGCGCAACTCGGGCAGTGCAACAATGAGTGATACAACTGTATTTCCCAATATATTCAATACAAAACAAGATAGTACGATTTTATATCATGTGAATAAATGAGCTAACGTCGAGCATAATAAAACACCATCTGACTAATACCGTTAACATATGTGAGGAATCCCATAGATAATTATGATGGAATCAAAGGTACTTGAGTACAAATTGACAACTCTGAATAGATGTTTTGAAGTTGAACACTTGTAGAATCAAACAATCAAGGGTCATTGATGTATACCCACTATCATTTGCAAGGAAACTTGCCACTGATGACCGCAAGATCCAAGGTACTCTTTGGGTTCCTAGATCCACTTCCTAGATGATGATATGGTGTCGACAAGAATAGATATGTTAGAAGGATGGAATTAATGGATCCCACATCAACTGACATGAAACAAAGATCAATAGTTTGATATAATTTGGTAGAGATACAAGATCCAACAATGTATACTGACACAAGGAAGGTCGACATGATTGGTCAAGAATATTTGAGGAATTGACGACATTTTTTTAACTTCCCTTGAACACATTGTTACACTCAAATCTCGTCATCAACATGTGATAAGATCCTAAACATCCATGTTTTCCCTCATTCCCAAATATTGAAGTGAAAACATTGATCTAGATGTCAAGATTGCATATAAAAACCTAGCACTGCTTCTACCCTTAAGCTTAGGAGAGGTACCTTCTTCAGCACCGCCTGAATTGTGTTGAAGAAAGGCGGTGGAACCACCTTTATTCTTTGCTTGAAAAGTGGTTATGCCCTAGCACCACTCTGTCATCAAGGAGCAAGAGCGGTGCCCTTGGTAAAAAGTGAAAAAGAGAGACATCGCAAATCTTCTAGATCAAAAGCTTCGTGGCATGCCTTATCCCTATTCACCTGGGTCATTTGAGCTCGAGATCCATTCTTTGGGGATCTCCTATCCACCTCACCCACCAAAATATCAACCATCTCTATCCATTTGAGGCCTATAAAAACAGGATCATATGCCATGGTTGAGGAGATATCAAATGCATGCTGCCATTTTGACATTTTGTCCTGATCCATTAGAGTGAGCATAGAGGATCAAGTTGGAGCTATTGGGGATAAGCCATTGGTTTTGTGGAGGAGTGCATCAACACTAAGGCACAGGTTGTAAACTTTTTCATTATTTATCAATGCAAAGTTGGTCCCTTTACCATATACTTTTTATGTATAATCTTGCATGTTTATTATCGGATTCCTTAGTCACCGATATAGATCTATAGATGATGTTCTGGTACTATTGATATTTTCTGTTTGATGTGTTTATGCAGTTATTTTCTTGGATATCTTTTGCCATAGGTGAAGAGCCACATCATTCCACCAAAGATTGTATTCCAGGTGCCTGTAGTTTCTAGGAGAAGTCTTCTAACCTTGTTGTGAACTATTTGTTTTGGATATGAACCATTCAGACCAGAGGAAAAGCTTTTGTCCGCAGAAGGTGTGAAATTCCTTAAAACAAATCTGGCAACTCCACTGGGGACAATGTTCAGTAGATCTGATCTTCCTTAGACTTCGAACACTTGTCCGAGTCCAAGCTCCAGCTTTTTATCATTTCAGTCAGATCCACCATCTGACCTAGTTAGGTTTTGGTTTGATATCATCAGATCTCTTCAAATATGGGCCATCCTGACTTTCTATGCTCTTTATTACTGTAAATTCATCAGTTTTTATGCTAGTTTGCCAAGGTTTAACTTTGTTTTTTCTCCTTTATTGTGTTTTGGAAATTTATAGGGAACCGCATATGTGTAGTGGGAGATAAGCGGTGCCACTGCTTGTGCATATATATCAAGAAGCAATGCCATCACCTGTGAGCAGTTAGCGAGAAGTGGTGCCTCCTCATAACCGCTTTGTCAACAACCCTCTAGAAGCAGTGCCAGGTAGGTTTTTTCAGACCTCTACTTCTACAAAAATTTTAAAGAATTTTTTTGGTTTTTGAATTTCTTGTATTCATTTGGCATTGTCCAGACTTGTTTGCAAATACCTGAGTGTTTCAAATATGAAATTTTTTATGTGGAAGATGCTTGTTTGTTAGAATAAAAAGGCTAAGTTAGGTTCATCATTTTCACTGCTTGTAAGTTTGGTTATTTTGAAAGGAGTGCTTGGAAGCTTTAGCTCAGTTAGATCTCTACCTGTTATTAGATAATACTTGAAAAATAAAGACTCGTTCGATTGGTTGTTTGTTTCCATTTTTTTGTTAAGTTAGTGAAGGACTTCTTTTTACTCTGAAAAAAGAAAAAAAATATTTGGTTGAGAGACATTTGTATTTTTGTTTGAGGATGAAGTGTTGGACCTTTGATTAGCCTCATAAGCTTTCAGATCTCCATTTTTCTTCCCTTTATTTCATATCATCATCTCATCAAAAGAAAAATATTAATATTTTTAAATTAGATATTTCCAGTTTAATAGAAAAATTGAAAAAATATCAAATATGCCTTTGATTGCCTTTTGACTTTCTTCTTAGGAAAGAGATCTTACCCTATCTTCTTACTTTCAAAAGATTTGATTTGAAGAAGTAGTGTTTGCTTATATTCTCGGAAAAGGATTGTTTAGTGTAGTTGTTTGGGAAATTTTTGGTTTCAAAGCAAAATTGAAAAGAAAAATACTCTCTCTCCTTCCCGTAATTAGGCATACTCTGAATGGTAAAGTGGATGAATTTGCATTCCATGCTTGCATGGCTTTACATTTCTGTCAAAATTCCATGCATTCACCTAACCATTCACTTTAAAATTAACGGTAGTTATAGGTATAAAATTGTATATAAATTTGAGTGATAGGTTAGAGACGTGTTTAGGCATCGTAAAACATAGGAGTTGTCATTACTTTTTCCGCACTACAACCCGGGACTCGCGCGGTTCTTCCACGTACCGTCGATATATCGAATGGCCTTTCACGTACCCTTGAGGTATATAGAAAGGTACTTCATGTACTTGATTGTATATTGGAAGGCCCCTTGTGAATGATTTTGCATTAGACTGCACTACTACCAATTTGAGCTCCCATGTACCTCAAGAATATCGGGAGACCCCACTAGGATACCTTGTCCATCTGAGAAAAACCCTTTAGTCGTCTTGTTTGGAGAAATACACCGAAAACAGCATTCGGGGAGATTACTACGCAATACTCTTGTGGTATATCACGAGTTGCACCTACTTGACAATCCTGGTGAGAGACCAACTATTTGAGCTCATCCTATCATTTAAGTTTTCTTGTTGGCCTGTAGCTTCAGTAGGAGAATTTTTTGTGTGTTTTTTCTTAGCTTTTGAAACCCTAGGTTAGTTTAGTAACTGATACAATCTGGCTGAGTTTTAGTTGAGACGATCCATAAGTAATTAGGGCTTACCACCCGATTTTCCTCCTGTTACGGGAGAAATTCCAATGGAATCCATTAACCAAGGAGCTAAAACTAGTTCCCATGAGGAAGAAAATATAGTTGTAGAAAGTGGAGACCAATAAACTTCTTATATTAATCCCTTGGTTCAACAGCCTCCTATGGCTACTACTTCCTTTCATCCGCATATGGAAGGTCGTACAGATAATCTTGATGCACCTGAGTATGGCCTGGATGCTCCGTTTTGGAGAACTTCCATGGGTCAGGCCATTTCCTCATTCGGGGTTAATAGAACCTCTCCTGAACAAACTTCTCCAGGTGAAGAAGAATATAGACAAATCCAAGCATCTATTCATTGTGCATGAGATTTTCAAGAGAAAATGCAAAGGCTAGACAGATTTTTTTCTGCACATGCACCTCATAATGAATCTATATCAGCTAGATTACCCCGTAACATAGATCCTTGGCTGTGACCGAAATTAGAGCTTCTACTGATGGTCGTCCACCATATGTTGAGACTTCTCGCAATCCAATTCAAAACTTCAATTCCGCTCCTATAGTTTTGAATTCTAGGTTTGTCTCTAGTCATCGCACACTTTCTATGGTTGGGGGGAAACCTTTAGTTCTAGTAGTTTCTATACCTTCTAACGTCGGGGGACAACCCTTAGCGTGACCTACGTTACCCACTAGTGGAATTGTTACTGATAATAGGCAAACCTCTACTCTAGGACATTCTATAGTGTATGTTCCTCCCACCAACACAAATATGGTAATCCCTACTTCAATTTTAGGCCAGCCCTTAGTGGCACAACCTATAGTTAATAAAGCCTCATGTGGTTATTGTTTCCCAACAAATCAAATGCATGTAGGAAACATGAATTACCAACCTACCCCTACGGGAATGTCCTACACTGGAATTCTACCCTGGGAACGCATTTACACTGTGGGGGAAACCCAATTGGTCTTACATGTCAACGATGGGAGGAATACCTATTCATACTGCTATAGGTGCCAGAGGACCACCTTATGGAGGTCCTCCCCCCAAGGGGGTAGGTGATCCTCCTCTTGGTGGTCCGAGGGGTCCTGGTGGTCCTAGTGGTTCTAGTGGTCCTCCTTCTAGTGGTCCTGGGGGTCCTGGTGGTCCCGGGGGTTCTGGTGGTCCTCCTCCTAATGGTCCTAATGGTCCTGGTGGCTCTGGTGGCCCTAATCCTTGAGGTCAATCTTCAGGAAGTACATCATCTTATCAGACATTTCAACAACCTGTGTATCAGTCGACTTATGGCCCTACTGGAGGATACATGCCTTATCAATACTACCAGTATGTGGAACTCAATCATCAGTTACATTTCCTAGCAACCTTGGATTTACATGATTTATCCAAATTAATAAATTACCCCATTCGACACAACCCTTCGTCGCCTGCAATTCCAGTAAAGTTGCCATCGGACATTCTAAAATTCGATGGAAAACAGGGAGATGATCCTAAAAACCATTGTTAGAATAATCAACCCATAGTTTACCCACTTAGACATTAATTCATTTATTTGTGTCTTATTTGCCTAGTTCATGTGTCCCACCTTGTGCAAGTTGCTATTTGCCTATCCATAGAGGTCAAACTTGCCACATTTGACTCATGTAGCACATGGGAGAGCTAAAGGAATCAATTCTACTTTATTCCTAGCCTCCTAGGTGCCCTTCTACTTTTTCTGCTTTATTGCCTGCTTTTTCAGTGTTTTAAGGCAAAAGGAAAAGCTAGACTAGGTGAGGCTGACTAATTTTTTGTCCTACACATCCTCCTCTCTTTTCTCCATGCAAAAGCATGTATGATCTGTCATTCCACCACTCTTTAGCTTGCCTATGCCTTTTTTCCAATTCGTGAGCTCCATGACAGATTTGGGATCATCTTTTTACACCTATGGGGGATTTGCTTATTTTTGGTAAGCCTGCTTTATGCTAGATTTGGATGCCTCCTCATGCATTCGATTTCTTGATGTATTCTATTTATTCAGAAACCTATGTTATTACAGGGTTGGCTATTGTACACTCAGTTAATACAATTTAGTGTTACAGCTCCATATTCAGTCTCTCTTGTTAGCAATTTTGCATGATCAATTGATAATTGTTGTGAGTAAAATTAATCTATTGCTGGCCTTAATTTCCACATGGTATCTGAGCCATTGTAGGTTGTTTCTCTCCTTCAAAAATTGTTTTGCAGGTTCGACATCAAGACTGGGAGCCTTCTCAGTGACAGTCGGGACAGATTTTCTAGAGCTATGGATCAATCATAGAAAACTATCTTGACTCCCTTCAATTTCTTTGAATGGAAAGCAGAGATGGAGATACTGTTGAGAGAAAAAGGCCTCTAAAAGGTGACTATGGCAACAGAAGCAGAGCCCAATGCAGCTGCAGAGAAGATAAAATGGCACAACAGGAGGGATGAGGCTTATGGCCTCCTGTGCCTAAGTATTTCCAGAGACCTCCTTTTCCATCTCGATGGATTGACATCACTGAATGAAGTATGGGAGAAGCTTGCTGATATTTTTGGAAAGACGGATGAGATGAGGGGACATCAAATCGAGAATGAGCTGATTTCTCTGAGTCCAACAAGATTTGAATCCCTGCAGCTATATTTCTCCAAGTTCAAAGCACTAGTTTTGCAGCTGAAACAGTGTGGTATTGAAAAGAAAGATGATCAGCTCGTACTGGCCATCCTCTCGAAGTTGGGCCCTGATTATTCAGTGTTTGTTTCGACCTTCTATGCCACAAAACTGACAGCTCGAGCCTGGAAGATGCCTAGCCTTGCAGATTTCATGGAATCTCTCACACAAGAACAGGACAAGATGGTGATGATGGCAACCATCAAACCATCCAAAGATCAAGCTTTGATTGCTGGAGATTCAAGGGTGGATTCAAAAAGAAAAAAGAAAGCTAAAAATCCACCTGAGCAAAAGAGAGACAAGAAACAGTCTCCGAAGGATCTACAAGGTCCCAAGAAGAATAACCAGAAGAAGAAGAACAAAGGTGAAATGAACAAGTGCACATACTGCAATAAGGGTAATCACACTGAAAGCTCTTGTATGAAAAAGCAGATAGACATGCTGACCAATCTCCTGGAGAAGAATGGCATCTCCCTTCCAGAAAGCTCAAAGAAGAGAGAAGGAGGATCAAGTTCAAATGACAGAGAGAGAGTTCATGCTCTAGTTACTGGCACATCAAGCTCACCCAGTTTTATCATTGATTATGGAGCTTCAAGACACATGGTTTCGACTAAGGATGCCTTCTCCTCACTGGATATGTCGAAAGGACCATCTATTGTACTGGGAGATGACTCTTTCACTGAAAGTAAAGGCAAAGGAAGGATAGATCTTGATCATGGTAAGTTCAGCAATGTGCTGTATGTGCCTGGTCTCGCCTCCAACCTCCTGTCAGTGTACCAGATGACCCACACTAGGTCTCCTAAGAAGGTCATATTCTCCCCCGATGAAGTTGAGATCACAGAGATTTCAACTGGTAGAGTCATTGCAAAAGGAGTTGTGAATCATGCTCAAAAGGTATACATGTTCTCACACTTCCTACCTTACTCAAACCCCTCTGATATTCTCATTCATGCTAATGAAGCCAGCAAGCTGTGGCATGAAATATTTGGCCACCTTAACTACAAATATCTTTCTGATCTTAGTGAAAAAGAGATGGTCATAGGGTTGCCCAAGATAAAATTTTCCAAAGGAGTCTGCCAAGGCTGTATCCTAGGAAAACACCCAGAGCACAAATTTGAGAGAGCTAGTCATGAGAGAACCTCTGCACCCCTCGAGCTGATCCACAGTGATGTTGCTGGTCCATTCCCTCATATGTCCATGATTCGGGCCAAGTATGCATTAACTTTCATTGATGACTTTTCCAGGTATTGCTGGGTTCACTTCCTGAAACACAAGTATGAAGTTTTTGGCCTATTCAAAGTCTTTAAGGCTTTGGTTGAAAACCAGTCTGGAAGGAAACTCAAGGCCCTCGGATCTGAAAATGGTGGTGAGTATGTCAAGTCTGAGTTTATTAACTATTGTGCAGATGCAGGTATTCAGATGCAGCATTCTATCCCTTACACACCACAGCAAAATGGTGTTGCTGAGAGGAAGAACAGATCACTGAAGGAGATGGCAACATGCATGATGGAGGCCAAAAATTTGCCACCAAAGTACTGGGCCGAAGCTATCAACTGTGCAGCCTATATTCAGAATAGGGTGCCTCACAAACAGCTTGATGGTATGACTCCCTTCGAAGCATGGAGTGGGCACAAGCCAAATGTGACCCATTTCAGGATTTTTGGCTCAAAGGCATGGGCTAGGATCCCGACAGAGAAGAGGAAGGCTTTGCAGCCCCAAAGACAAGAGTGTTTTTTTGTTGGATACTCTAAAGATTCAAAAGGGTACAATTTGATAAATTTGAGCACAAATAAAGCCTTCATCGAAAGGTGTGTTCAGTTTGAAGAAGAACCCCTTGCAGAAGTGGAAGTTGGTGAAGCCTCTTCACCATCTGAACCTCAAGAAGCAAGTAAAGATTTTGTTGAACATGCTGATTCTGATTTTTCTGATGGAGATGAGTTTATTGCAAACCCTAACATCCCCACAAGGCCAAAATGGGCATCCAAGACACTACATCCAGCAGGTGAGCTAGCTGGGGATCCCAATGACCCAAGGAGGAGTAGATCTCAATTTGAGAATGGTATGTACATGAAGGATCCTATGTTTGCTGAAAAATGCTATTTGATGGTGGAGTCTGATCCTCAAACATATGAAGAAGCAGCAGGAGATCCAAGATGGAAAACAGCCATGAAGGAGGAGTTCAGCTCACTCCAGAAGAGCAACACATGAGAGCTAGTGGATCTTCCCCGAGGGAGAAAACTAGTACAGTGTAAGTGGGTCTATAAGACCAAATTTGCTGCTGATGGTTCACCACTGAAGTACAAGGCCATATTGGTAGCCAAGGGCTACTCACATGTTCATGGCATAGATTACAATAAGACCTTTGCCCCAGTGGCAAAAATGGACTCCATCAGGCTAGCTCTAGCCATTGCAGCCTCAAGGCAATGGGAGGTACATCACATGGATGTAAAGTGTGCCTTCCTGAATGGAGATCTCACTGAGGAGATATATATGCAGCAGCCTCAAGGTTTTTCTACTAACCCTTCTCTTGTGTGCAGGTTGAGAAAGTCATTGTATGGGCTAAAGCAAGCCCCCAGGGCTTGGTATGCCAAGATTGATAGCTTCTTGCTATCACTGAATTTTGTTCGGTGCAAATCAGATCCAAATGTCTATTTGAAGTTAGTTAATGGTTCATTAATGATCATTGTGTTATATGTTGATGACCTCCTCATTACAGGAAGCTCACAGGCTGAGATTGCTTCCTTAAAAGGAGCTATGAACCAAGCTTTTTCCATGACAGATTTGGGGCTCTTAAGTCAATTTTTGGGGCTTGAGATATCTCAAACCAAAACTTGAATCAAGGTGCACCAGTCCAAATATTCCTTGGACTTGCTGAACAAATTCAAAATGAAGGATTGCAAAGCAAGCAAAACTCCTTTCCTTTCAGGAGTGAAGCTGGAAGAAGTTGATTCTTCACCGATGGTAAACAATACACTGTATAGGCAATTGATTGGATGTTTGTTGTATTTGACACATACTCAACCTGATCTCTGTTATGCAGTAAGTGTGGCTTCTATATTCATGGATCAGCCTCAAGAGATCCATTGGAAAGTAGCCAAAAGCATCCTTAACTTTGTTCAGGGAACAAGGACACATGGGATCTTCTATAAAGCAAAATTTGATCTTGAATTGATTGGATTTACTGACAGTGATTGGGCAGGTGATAGCACAGACAGAAAGTCCACTTCAAGATATGTGTTCATGCTTGCAGAAGGGCCAATTAGCTGGTCAAGCAAGAAACAGAGTGCCATTGCACTCTCATCTACAGAAGCAGAGTACAGAGGAGTTGTTAATGCAGCAACTCAATTTTTATGGTTGCAGGGTTTACTTGGAGAGTGTGGTTTCGAACCTGAGTACTCAAATACCATCTACTATGATAACCAGAGTACCATTCAAATCTGCAAGGATCCAGTTCAGAAGCAGAGAACCAGACACATTGAGATCCATATGCACTACATCAGAGAACTTGTGCATGATGGCACCATTCACCTACTCTTCTATTCATCTTCAGAACAAGTAGCTAATATCTTCACCAAAGCATTTTGTGAGAAGACCTTCAGCAATCTCAAATCACTGCTAGGTATTTTTGATCATGCTGTGAAAGCATGAGTGAAGACAATATTCTACAATTTTGTTTTACAGTCCATGTTTAAGGGAGGATTTTCCCAAGTTGGTTTTGCCTCTTTCCTTGTTTAAATGGATTTGCAGTATGTAAAGGGTGACTAAGCCTTGTTGCTAGGCCCTATAATTTTCTGATATATTACTCATAATTCAGGCTTAAGGGGGGGTGTTAGAATAATCAACCCATAGTTTACCCACTTAGACATTAATTCATTTATTTTTGTCTTATTTGCCTAGTTCATGTGTCCCACCTTGTGCAAGTTGTTATTTGCCTATCCATAGAGGTCAAAATTGCCACATTTGAATCATGTAGCACATGGGAGAGCTAAAGGAATCAATTCTGCTTTATTCCTAGCCTCCTAGGCGCCCTTCTGCTTTTTCTGCTTTATTGCCTGCTTTTTCAGTGTTTTAAGGCAAAAGGAAAAGCTAGACTAGGTGAGGTTGACTTGTTTTTTGTCCTACACATCCTCCTCTCTTTTCTCCATGCAAAAGCATGTATGAGCTTCCATTCCACCACTCTTTAGCTTGCCTATGCCTTTTTTCCAATTCGTGAGCTCTATGACAGATTTGGGATCATCTTTTTACACCTATGGGGGATTTGCTTATTTTTGGTAAGCCTGCTTTATGCTAGATTTGGATGCCTCCTCATGCATTCGATTTCTTGATGTATTCTATTTATTCAACAACCTATGTTATTACAGGGTTGGCTATTGTACACTCAGTTAATACAATTTAGTGTTACAGCTCCATATTCAATCTCTCTTGTTAGCAATTTTGCATGATCAATTGATAATTGTTGTGAGTAAAATTAATCTATTGCTGCCTTAATTTCCACAACCATGTTATGACCTTGTATATGTGGTGTTCATCGAACTCCTTGATGGATGATTATGTCCATTTGAGACTCTTCCAGTGCACATTGATCGGTACAGGTGAGAAATGGTACATTCAACTTCCACAACATTCGTTTGTGGAATTTAGCTCTATGGCAACTGTCTTCCTCACGCACTTTCAGCTACCTATTCATTATGAAACGGATACAGACCTTTTGACTTCTCTACGTCAAAATACCTCCACGCACATATCCAATCATATCTATGACGGGAGAAGGCATAGAAGGCTCATTAAAGCTCCTATCCCGAACCAACTCTTACCTGATCGGTTTACGAAGTCTTTTTTGCGAACCATTGCCTAAGATGTGGCCATGGGTGGTATTGTCACTGAAGAGAAGGCTATTAGTTGCGCTCAGTATTTGGACTTGGTGTATTCCCAATCCATAACTTTGTATGACCTTATTCTTCAAGCTCCTCGTCCCAGCACAGACCCGGCTAAGCCACCTGCAGAAACTCCTATCGATGGGGTTATCGGTTCAATCCAAACCCCATCAACAACAAAACCTGCCAAGAAACCCAATGCTTCTACTATTTCTCCTTCTAATCCTATGGTTTCCACCGAGGTGAATGCTATCCAAATTATGCAGTCATCCGGTAATAATAAAAGGGGAAAAGGTAAAAATAAAAAACCTGGAAACCAACAGGAAAATCCCAAGCCTATGGCCCCAGAGAACGACAATAAAGGAAAAAGGAAAGCCAAATATCCCTTCCTGTTGTGTGTTGGTGATCATTTCATGAAGGAATGTCCTCGCCATGATGAAATTAACAACTTTTTAAAGAATAACCCTACACCAACAATTCTTATTGATCATTTTCCTTCTCATCAACAAATGATAGACCACATGTCTAATCAGGAAAATTCTAGTTCTACAGAGGAAGTCAGAATGATGTCGTCAGAAATTTTTAGTTTAACAACTCGTAGTCAGTCATATGACAAGTCTGAGGAGAAGAAAAATGAAAATCCTTCTCCAGATAAATCTCCTCCCACTGGTTCTCCCACATCCTCATCTAATAGTACCCTAACTATCGAGAAGCCTAATCTCGACATGATTTTGCGTCCACCCAAGAGTACTCTTAGGACAGTTGTTTTTAACCCTAATGTCTGAGCTGCATAGTTCTGTAATGTTGTTGAAGACCTTACACAGGCACCATGTGCAATGTACCTTAGAAGTGCTCCAAAGTTGTCCTACGTAATGCAAAAACTTGTTAATTGCCTTAGGAGCCCTGGACCCGGATAACACAAATTTGATCCATTTCAATGTAGAGAAATACAAATCTAGATTTCCTCACCAACTCTCTCTTTAGATCATAACAAAAGTAGCTGGGAAAAATATATTTAGGACTAATCTAGATGAAGGTGCTTCAACCTCAGTTTTGTCTCTATCCTGTTGGAAATCCATTGGCTCTCCCGAGCTTATGAAATCACCGACAACCCTAAAAGCCTTTGATGCAAGAGGTTTCCAATCCCATGGTCTCATGCCAGCACTTTCAGTCAAGCTAGGGGGAAAAACTGTTTCCATTGAGGTGTAAGTAGTAGATGCCTCGTTAGACTACAATCTTCTCTTAAGAAGAAATTGGTTTTATGTTCTGACCATTGTTGCTTTGACGGTATTCAGAACCCTCTTGTTTCTTCATTTGGGAAGGATTGTGACAATTGATCAACTTGATTTATGTATTCCCGATGTTACTACCCCTAAGGCAAAAAACATCCCTATGCTAGGTCAGTCCCCTCCTCCTTATCATTCATTTTGGGTAGGTATGTTGAAGGACTTCGCCCTTATGGCCATGTTCCCATCGGCTCCTTCTAGTACAGAGACGACAACTGTCAATATGATCTCTACATTTGGCTATGATCCCAAGGGGAAGCAAGTTGTTGATTCATCCTCCCGCAGCCTGCATGAAACAGTTTATGATGCTATCCAACCCGTTTTTGATGCCCATATGGATGATATTCATCTTATGGCTTTGGATCCTTACCACCTACCCTACTGGTTAGAAACCTCTCTCCCTACTCTGTATTATCCCTCCCAGAATTTTTCATCGAACGAGTCCATCAAAGAGATCATGAGTATGAATGAATCATTATGGGAGGATCATCATCACAGATCCTTGTTCCTCCCCAACACCAGTTCGGTACATAATGATTGTGTATCTCTCTTGGGTATTGATATTGTCGACATTTTGCAAACACTTGTGTTGTTGCAAGATTTTGAACCTAAAGGAAATCTATGCAACATTACTAAAACAACTCCGATCGACATATCAGTCAAACATGGAACTATTGAACATGTTCACGTAGGGAAGAACTGTTCAATAGAAGAAACTGAAGAATATAGAGCACTTTTCAAGGAATTATGAGATATTTTTTCCTGGTCTTATGAAGAAATTCATGGGATAGACCCATCTATTGTGGTTCATGAAATTAAAACCTATCCCACAACCAGATCGGTCAGGAAGAAATTGCATCAAGTCCATCCCCGAAAGGCTGCGGCTTTCAAAGCCGAAGTAGAAAAACTTCTAAAGGAAGGATTCATTTATCTTGTACCCCTAAAGGAATGGGTATCTAACATCGTTCCTGTGAAAAAAAAGAAGGGAACCATTAGAGTCTGCATCGATTTTTGAGACCTGAATAAAGCTTATCCTAAGGATAATTTTTCAACTCTGCATATCGATTAGATTATCGACAACTGTGGCGTAAGTCTCATCTTCTCATTCATGGATGGATTTTCTGGCTACAATCAGATTGAGATATTTCCCGCCAATCAGCACAAGACAGAATTTATATGCCCGTGAGGAAACTTCACCTATAGGAAGTTACCCTTTGGCCTCAAGAACGCCAAAGCCACATTCCAGTGTGCCATGTCCTATGTGTTTCACAACATTAAAAACATCATGGAGCCATACCTCGATGACCTCCCTGCACATTCATAGCAACGGGAAGACCATCCTAAACATCTTAGAGACATTTACTTGAAATGTCGCCATTACAAAATATGGTTGAATCCACACAAATGTGTTTTTTGCATTGATACAGGATGTCTCTTAGGATTTGTGGTTTCTAAGGATGTTGATCCACTGAAAACTGCTACTATACTCACCCTAACTACCCCAACCAATATCCTTGAGCTCCAAATTTTTCAAGGGAAGGAAAACTTTCTTCATCGTTTTGTTTGTAACTTCGCTGAGAAAACACACGGTTATATGCATCTCCTCAAGAAGGACACTCCATTCTTCTGGGATGACTAGGCCTAGCAAGCCTTTGATAATATTAAGCATGCTCTGACTCATTCACCCACGATACACCCCCCAAAATATTCAAAGAATTTTCTCTTATATATTGTTGCCTCTACTACTACCATCGAAATGGTTCTATCCCAGGAGGATCAGAACGGCCAAGAACACGTGATATACTACACCAGTAAGAATCTTCTCGATTCTTAAACTCGATACTTACATGTGGAGAAGTTAGAATTTACTACGGTCATTGTTGTCCAAAAAAAAATTCATTACATCTTACTACATCCTGACTTGTCAGGTGCTAGGGGGAAAATTTTCTCGTTGGATTGTCATCTTGCAAGATTTTGACCTTGAGTTTGCCAAAGCTACTTCAAAGAAATCATTGGTCTTTGCAGAGCTGATGTGTGACCTTCCCTATGCTTTGATGGATTCTGAGCCCAATGATTCATTCCCGGATGAATTTATGTTCCTGATAAGCATGACCGACCGATGGTATGTATATTTAATCATTTATCTCCATAAACAAATATTTGAGCCCTATATATCTCGTGATGATCGTTGTTGCATCCATCACCACACGAAATACTACCTTATCCTAAATGATACATTGTACAGGCATGGTATAGATTTCATTCTCTGATGATGGCTCACCCTTGAAGACGCTGAAGATGTTCTCAATGACTACCACTCTGAAGCATGTGGCGATCATCTTTCTGGGATGGCTACAGCTAAGAAAATCCTTCGTGCTGGCTATTTCTAGCCCTTAATATTCAAATATTGTCATGAGTTTGTTAAGAAATTCCCACCCTACCAACATTTCTATCTAAAAAAGTGCACCCACCCTGCTCTGTTACACCCCGTCATTGTCCTTGGCCCTTTTGCCAAATGGGGTATATATTTTACGCATTGTAATCCTACCTCAATCTGGGGCATGGTTACATCATAGTAGTCATGGATTATTTCACTAAATGGGCTGAGGCTATGCCTACGTATGTAGAGGATGGTAAGACTGCCACCCTCTTCCTATTCAATCACGTAAAATCTAGGTTTGGAGTTCCACATTCTCTAGTCACTGATTATAGATCACATTTCCGGAATCAGATGATGGCAGAGTTAAGTGCTAAGATGGGTTTTCTCCATGAAAACTCAACTCCCTATTATCCGCAGGCTAATGGTCAAGTCGAGGCCATTAACAAAGTCTTAAAAACTATGTTGATTCGGATGGTTGGAGATCATAAATCCAACTGGCACCGGACTCTCTTTTCTTCTCTTTGGGCTTATAGAACTTCAGTAAAAATAGCGACTGGTTTTACATCCTTCCAGTTAGTTCATGGACTAGAAGATGTCCTACCTATTCAGTGCTAGATTCTATCTTTGAAACTTGTCGTTGAAATTCTCCCCAACACTTCCACCGAGGAAGAAATATTTCTATACCTAAACAATCTTAACAAAACTAGAAGAGATGTTGCCTTAGCCAATGAGGCACATAAGAAATGCGTCAAGGAGCAGTATGACAAGTATGTCCAACCTCGTGTTTTTAATGAAGGTGACCTAGCTCTAACCTACAATCAGAAACATGATAAACTAGGAAAAGGGAAGTTCGAATCAATGTGGTATGGTCCTTTTATCGTTTCCAAGGTTTTAGAGAAAGGGGCCTATGTTTCGATCACTCATGTATGGTACCTTGTATATATGTACATTTTTTACTTTCAGTGTGTTTTAGTATTTTCAATATGGTCTTGAGTTTAGTGTCCATATTGTTTATACCATGTTTTTGTTATGCAGATAGAATGGCCTTTTATGGCTTTGCTGATGGTGCTTGTCGTCATACCCTGAACCTTGCTTCAGCTACTTGGGTTCTGTATTCCACTGCACATGATCTAGTCATTTTAGGAGTGGTTTGTATTGGTCCATCTACCAACAACATCGCTGAGTATCAGGCAGTAATAGGTTTACTGACTAAAGCTGCATCTCGATACATTCATGATTTGGTAGTAGTCATGGACTCATAGTTAGTGGTTTGTCATTTGAACCATCACTATACCATCAGAAACCCCGTACTTCTTTGTCTCTTCCGGAGAGTGCGTCTACTAGAAAGGTCATTTGAGTTTATTACTTACAGGCATATCCCTAGGGCAGACAATGCAGTTTTTTATTCATTAGCAAACTATATCCTAGACTGATATATTACTCATTCATAACTTGAAAATCAAACATGGTTCATCATATTGTAAATAAACAGTAAATAACACGTAAAACTNATATAATGTTCTTACAAAAATGGTCGCGAGACCTCATCTGAATTACGATGGCTTTCAGGAAAATACAACATCATACAAAATCCTGAAGTTTTCTCAGCTTTCAGTAATACATCGTACAAAATACTAAAGGTGTCTCGTCTTTCACTAATACATCATGTAGGACACCATCTAGTGATGTTCATGATAACACATGATAGCTTGTGCTACTCTACGTAGAAACCAGCTAAAACAGCCTTGCACTCCCGCAGTGTGCCTCTGGTACCTCATCGAAAGGTCGTCAATAGCTACATCCGGTATATCTAAGGTCAACCTCTCCAGGTTCTATGCTAACTCTCCCATCTGATCATCACCTCGGTGAACAAACTGAGCTCCCACTCACATGTCCATTAAGGATTATCCCCTCGGTCATGTTGCACGGACATATGTATGAGAAAATTTAGGTCTTGTTACTACTCATAAAAAACATAAAAACATGAAAATACAAAAACACAATCAAAATTTTAGAGTCTTTTTTCTTACCGATGTCCCCCCACTGTGAACCAAGTAAAAGTGGTAGATCAGAGTCACCCCTGAATTCAGTACCTGCATATGCGTAATCCTCAATCATGAGGATCTATTCATCCAACCAGCAGAAAAATTCAACATCATACTTCACTTTGACTCTACCACCTCCCGTACGAGCCATAAGCTCTACCCACCTCAACATACGGGGGTCTATGGCCCTTAGCTCTGTAAATATCACTTGGGGCCTCATGTGGGGCACCCGCTCAAAATAGAAACAAACTAAGATGGATCCATAGCCAAACTATTTCAATTCCCCTTCCCGACATTTAGTCAGCTGGTCCTTGAAAACCGGAAGTAGTGCCTCTGCCCAGTTGAAGACAGTGGGTGCCATAGCTTCTATGGCATACAGTAAATGCGCTCTAGATGCCTGGTGAGGCCCTTAGCTTCCTGATAGCCTCTGCATAGTGAATAGAATGGTGTGGAGTGGATCATCCACCACTGCCTTTATGGGGATATTCTTCCCCGACAACCTAGTACCAGGTACACAATGACGGTTTATCAACTCCTGAGTGGTCACATCCCCTCCTCGGGGACCAATCAATGAAACATGAGCACCCTATCTAGACAATCCTATAAGAAAGTATATGTCCTCTACCTCTATGGTCAATACATGAGCTCCAACCTCAAATTACTGTTGTTCAAGGTTCCACATGTGCAAGATATGCTCTAGCAACTACTCATGGGATATCATAATCAAAGTGTGGAAAAATTTCAAGAGGCCACAACCTCTCAGAGCAAAAATGCACCTCGCATTTCTATCATCCAGGGCATCATAATTTTCATGTTTTCATTCTTTCCATATAACCATTTTTGACTGGATAAAACCTGCCAAAAATAACAAATGGACTAGTTAAAACCACATTCAATCATCAAAATCATCAATGAGCTTTTCTTTTGGCTTGCCCACTTAATTTTTCAACCTCACGGACGGCACCGCTTGTCCTCCATTTACATAGAGCGATGGCACCGCTTGAGTGAAGCTAAACATAGCCCGTAATTTGGATTTAGGGCTTGCTCAAAGACCCCTGAACCCCAATCCAAAAAAAAATGGAAATAATAAAGTGAAATAGTAGGGCTCTAGCATCTACCTGGCTCTGACGGTACTCGAAACGGACGGTGGATGCTCCTATAATCTCTGGCTGAAGATCTGACACCAAAAGTCTCCTAAATGCTCTCACAAATTGGTAAATAGTAAACTGACTTGTTTTTTACTATTCAGTTGGCTTTTAAATATATTTTTAGGGTCTTTTCACATTATTATTAATATTTTTAAATCATTGTGATATATAAACACCCTTTAATATAGTTTATAAAGTCATTTATTCGAATGATTAGGAGACCAATGAACTTTTTTAAGTCTTGCAGGGATGAAAAGATAAACAATAGTGTCTATGGAGGAGTTTGTTTTTGAATTTTTCATACTTCTAGAAAACAGAAAAAATCCCTGAGCGTTTGTTTCAACACTTTGGTCACACTCTTAGGACTCAGTATCAAAGTTTCGAGTCTTTTTTTGATTCTTTTCAAGCTCGTAAAAACTTCTCGTCGTGAAAAAGAAACCTAATGGAGTCTCCTTTAAACTCTTTTCGAACTCCCTAAATATGAAAATATTGTCGAGTACTTGTCTTCTTCATACTCGTCAAAGTATTTGAAGAGTCATCTCTCCGATGGTAGGTTATCACTTTTTCGGTTCGGACAGACTATTTACGAAAAAGGAACACTCCAGCCAATCATGACTAGAAGAGTTCTCTTGGGTATTATTGTATACTCTTTCAGGCCCTAGAGACTAAATCATACGAAAAAGTACCCTTTGGAATTTTCTTCGGTCTTCTTTCAGACTCTCTAAACATAAACGATACTGACTTTGCTTTCATTGGACTGATTAAACTAAACACTGAGAGACCCGTTCAGGGAACGAATGTTGATGTAATTGTAATTTCAGAATGTATTCACTTGTATATTTTATGTAGTGTACCCTGATGTTTATTCCGGGAAGCATGTGTAATGTAATTGAGTCATGTCATATCCCGATGTTCCTATCGGGAGATTCAATAATGTAAACAAGTCATGTAAAGTCATTATGGCTAACCCTCTTATTGATCAAGGTTTAAATTCCCCGTAGTTGTGGGGCCCTAGGGTTATTAGAATATCCTAGAGAAGTCGACCCTAGGTGAGTTATTGTAAATCGAGGCAATAGTCCCCACCATTGTGTTAAGGTTAACCCTCCTTGTTGATCAGAGGCACAAAGTCCCCACAATTTGTGGGACACTAGGGTTATTAGAATCTCTAGAGATGTCGACCATAGTAAGTAATTGTTAAGTGGGGCCGACATGTTGAAGTGGACATCAAATGAACAAAAGAATATAAATAGAGAGTGAGCCTCTCTATTTATCATACACACACTCACTCACTAGGGCACATGAGTGAGACAAGAGAATCTCTCTCAAGTGTCAGAAAGAGAACAAGCTGTGGAGATCATATTTTATGTTTTCGGGTTTTACTGCTGCCATTGGTGCTCATTCTATCTCTCAGGAAGTTACGGGGTTTTCTCCTTTATGGTTTCCCCAAGGAAAATTCTTTCTATCTCTTGTCTCTTGTGTTTATTGTTGTGCATGTTATTCTCTCAGATAAGATCCTAAGATTAAATTGCTTAAATGATACAAATCTAACATGGTGCCAGAGCTAACCTGAGAAGAATACATTGTCCAGCTATAGAAGCTAGGGATTATTACTTTTTGGGTCTCTCTCCACAATCCATTAGCAAAAGTATGCTAGGCTAACTCTACATTGAACGATGCATCTTTTTGTCGAAGCATAATTCGATTCCAGACATTTTCAGTTTTGGTGCCGGAAATTAGGGCTTTCTACAGAAGAATAATTTTTGAGTGAGCCTGGCATAGGATTTCTCTCCTCATAAAAATTTAAATTTAGAGACATGGGTCGATATTTTTAGTTGGGTGTAACTTCGGGAAAGTCAAACCCTAGTTTGACCCCAAGCTGGAAAAACCCTAAATACTAAAACTGATAGGTTTTGGTACATTCTCTATATCTAGGGATTGGAGAAGGTGCAAGAGCTGAAACTTTCACAGGCTGAATATAAAATCCTTATTTACATTGTATCCAAAGTTCAGCATCCGATTTGCTATATTCTAGGAGATATGATCCCTCCCATTTATGGTTCCATCCTCTTCCAGGATTCATCCCTAAATAGGACACCTAGGGAGAATTGCTATATCTTGGGCTACCAACGTCCAAATGAAATTTCTCAATATTTTCTAGAAAGGGACTATAGTTTACTATATGTGGTATAATTTTTAGACACCGAATATGAAACAAGTAATTTTGGCAGTCCATACAACTTCGCTATGTTGAACAGTCCTAAAAAAGGTCACCTTGGGAAAACGATCATAAGTCCCAATTGGTGAAACCAATTCTGATGAAACCTATGGTGTTGGAATAGAGATAGGTGATGATACCTTAGTGTGAATTTTTAGATATATAGGGATAGTAATTTCAGAGATATGATAGAAATAGTATCAGGAATTTCTACAGAAGAAATTGGAAAACTAGGGCTTCCTGTTCCAGGAGCTTCCCTCCATTGTTTTCAGAAAAGGAGTACATTGGATAGCTCACCTTGAAGATTTCTATCTTTCTAGCCAATCATATCTTAAAATTTCCAAGTTTTGAAAATTAGGGTTTCTTTGACAAACCCTAGATCAGCGAGCTCCGGAACCAGGATGGACACCTCAAATCGGTAAAGATCTAATATTTTGCTATGTTCATTTGAGGTTCTCATTTCAAAGTGATCTATCACATCAGCTTGATGATAAGCTTAGTGAAGTTGACAACTTCCAAGCATGGAAGTATAGGATCTCACTAGTCCTTGAAGGAAATGAATTGGACACCCACATAAGTAGAGAGGTTCTAATAAGAAACCAGTTGAAGAATATGAAGATCGAGAATGCAGATACCATACAGTCATAGTTTGTTAGATTTTTATCATTCAAGCTAGCATTATGATCTTAGGATATTTTAACTGAGAGAATAACATGCACATCATTAAAACACAAGATACAAGAGACACAACGAATTTTCCTCGGGGAAACCATAAAGGACAAAACCACACAACTTCCTCAGAGATAGAATCAACACCAAAAGTAAAACCTGAAAACATAAATATGATCTCCCAATAGCAACAGTCTATCTCTTGTCCCAGCAACTTCTCTCTCTCACTCATGCACCCCAATGAGTGAGTGTGTGTGTGATAAATAGAGAGACTCGCTCTCTATTTATATTCTTTAGTTCACTTGAAACCCACTCCAACAAGTCGGCCTCACTCAACAATTACTTACTAAAGCCGACATCTCTAGGAGTGTCTAATAACCCTAGTGCCCCACAACTTGTGGGGACTTTACCTCCTCCGACCAACAAGGAGGTTTATCGTTAACACAATGGTGGGGACTATTGCCCTGACTTATAATGACTCACCTAGGGTTGAATTCTCTAGGATAGTCTAATAACCCTAGGGCCCCACAACTATGGGGACTTTATCCCTTGACCAATAGGAGGGTTACCCACAATGACTTGACATGACTTGTTTGCATTATAGAACCTCCCGATAGGAACATCGAGGCATGACATGACTCAAATACATTACAGACACATCCTGAAATAAACATCGGGGTGCAATACATAATATATACAGATGATTACATTCCAAAGTTACAATTACATCAACACTCGCTCTTAACCAGGAAGGTATTCTCTTGACACAATTTATCAGCACAAACCTTCTTCTCTGAATCATCTGGATCATCATCGAGTACTCATCATATTCAAGTTATATTCATCTTCAATTCATCTTCATCTTCAAGTCATCTTCATCATTGGATCTAGATCATCACTCGATCTGGAGCATCATCACTGGATCTAGATCATCACTCGATTTGGATCATCATCACTAGATCTGGATCATCACTCGATCTAGATCATCATCACTGTATCTATATCATCACTCGATATGGATCATCATCACTTTTGGATCATCATCATGGGTGCTATCTCATGATTCTTCTCATCACAGGAATTTCTACAGAGCCATCCAGTTTTAATGCCGGTTGTAGGCCTAGCCTCCATGTAGGTCTTCTTCTAGCACTTATATCTGACCCTAAGTCAGAATGGCCCACCCAGCACTTATATCTGATCATGTAGGAACCAATCCTATAATCATATCATAAAGGCACGCCGAGCACTCACATCTGACAACCAATTTTAGAAAGGCTCGGCACTTATAGTCGACCATGCGAGGAACCAATCCTCCATGCCGAAAGGCTCTGCACTTACATCTGACAACCAATGTCAAAAAGGCTCAGCACTTATATTAAACCATCCAAGGAAGCAATCCTTCATGCCGAAAGGGCTCTGCACTTACATCTAACAACCAATGTCAGAAGGGCTTTGCACTCACATCTTATCATGTAGAAACCAATCCTACAGTCACATCAGAATGGCCCTCAGTCCCAAACTGAGCTTTCCTGGTAACTGACCAGGTGCCTCCGTTCTCCCATAGAATGGCATCATCGCTTATATCTGATCAAGTGGGAACCAATCCCTCAATCACATCAGAATGGTCATGCACTCACATCTGATCATGTAAGACTACATCTTACAATTGTATCAAAAAGGCCCTCAATCCTAGACCGAGTATTCCTGGTAAATGACCAGGTACCTCCATTGCAAGAATGGCAACAGCCCTTATATCTGATCATGTAGGAACCAATCATATAGTCAAATTAGAATGGCTCAGCACTCACATCTGACATGGAAGGAACCAATCCTCTCACCATGACAGAATGGCTCAGCCCTTACATCTGACATGGAAGGAACCAATCCTCTCACCATGACAGAATGGCTCAGCCCTTACATCTGACCATGGAAGGAACCAATCCTCTCACCATGTCAGAATGGCTCACGAACTCATCACTTCCCTTTAGAGGGAACCTCGATCTAGAGAACACCAAGCTTCTCCCAGAAGTATTCAAACTTCACCCTAGCCAATGGCTTTGTCAACACATCAGCTATTTGTTCGTCCGTTGCAACATACCGGAGCTTCACTGCTCCCCTTTGCACCATATCCCTGATATAGTGATACTTGATCTCGATATGCTTCGACTTGTCATGGAACACCGGGTTCTCCGACAACTTCACACAACTTTGGTTGTCGTAATGTATACAAGTAGCATCAAATGGAGATCACATAAATCAGACATAGCTTCCTTAGTCATACTGCCTCACAACTAGTTGAACAAGCTGCGACATACTCTATTTCAGCTGTACTCAGTGCCACACAGAACTACTTCCTTATAAACCAAGAGATCACGCTTGATCCCATACTAAAGCAACACTCTAAAGTGTTCTTCCTATCGATGGCACTGCCTAACCAATCTGAAACAACATAACCCTCCAGATTAATCTTTTGATTCACCTCATACTTGATCCCATACTCAACTGTACCCTTTGCAACCATCAAGTGAACATGTCTCAATGTGTTCATAGCAAATCAAATATCGAGTCTTGTATCCTTTAGTTACATCAATGAACAAATCATCTAACGATACATCGTGGCATCAACCGACTCTGATGAAGAATCACTCAATAGCTTCATGTTCGATGCCATAGGTGTGGCCATAGCCTTGCAGTCCATCATCCTAAACCTCTTCAGGATCTCTACTGCATACTTCCCTTGTCCGAGGATGTAATGTCCCAAATTTGGCATTGGGTCACAATGGCCAAATCACATTTTCCATATTCATGAAAGTTGTCAAATGGATGCTAAAAGTCAAATAATTGCCAAGGAGGAAAATCACTAGTTTCCTAGGTTGGGGGTGGAAGCTTTGATATTTCAAATAAGGGGGATAATAAATAATGTTTAGAAATTAGAAGGGGATAAATATTTAATAGTGTAGCTTATTAAATAAATACAATAGAAAATGGAAGTGGCAATAGAGCATGAAGACACATGGAGACTATGGGGCCCACACTAGCTGGAATTCCTATGTTAAATGGTATCTTTCTCTTGCAAATTTGAATATATGGGAAGTATAATGTTTTTGGATGGATTATGAGGTTAATATAATTTTCCATATACTTCATAGGTCAAATTTGGGATGGAGTGTAACTTACATGGGAGAGGAAGATCCAAATGGGAGTTTCATGGACACTTGGCTAGATTCCCCTTACATTTATGACATCTATGACACCAATGATGGAGATTCTATGATAGTTATGACACAAGTCAGATCTAAAGGCTGACATACTGACATACGGACATGTCAGGACTGAATAGAGCATCTTAGAGGTCGAATTTGGGAGTTGGAGAAGGCCAAGAGGCTCCTACTCAAATTTGGGAGAAGAGGGAAGGTGAAGAGAGAGGCCACATGGCATAGCATGAGCAGCCACACCAATTCGAATTGGATTTGATTTATGGATGCATTTTTAACCTTATAAGACTAATAATTTTTATAAAATACATGGATCATCCATGAGCAAAGGCTTTTTCTCATTTGTGAATTGTGAGAGCTAGTGGATGACTAGTTTTCTTGCTTAAGCCAATTTCAAGGGTGAAAGATTCCCATCCTAGTTGGTGTTTGTAAAGGCCAATCAGGTATTTAATAGAGATTTAATGGAGTCTTATTTTCAGGTGTAATATACAGGAAATCATGTGGATTCTTCTATGGCAGCACTCTCTCTCAACTATTTCCAGTTTTCACACCATATTCATGCCAATGGCGGGATTGCGCTTTGGGTGAGCTATTGATCTCTTTGGGGAAGATTATAATTAAAATTATATTATGTTCTGATTTATATTATCTGTATTTCATTTTCATAAAACTCTCAGGTCGAAATACCCAAAATAATTCATGTAAAAATGTTGAACAATGAAGAAATAGTGTCATTTCCCCACTATCTTGTTGTGAACCATTGTAATGCTGATGATTTTGAATTGGGAGCACCTTTGATTGTCCATTTATAATTGTAATCAGTTAAATATTCTCTTTTATTCATTCTCAAAAATTTTCAAGTCAAAATTCCCAAAATTTGTATGTCAAGATGACTTTTAATGAGCAAACAATGACCATTTCCACTCCATTTTGATATATGCCATGGTAATGCTTATTATTTCAAATGGAGGAATTTATCTCTGATAAATATATGATTTATTGACTGTAATAAATGTGTATTTAAAGTCTCATGTTCATTACTTAATCATTGGAAGCCATTTTACTCATTTTTATTGCATTGGGAGAAGATTTGGTGCATTTTCCCCAAGGGTCGAAATTGTGACTTGGGAGTTTTTTTGGAAAGAGCCATAACAGCCTTTATAAACTGAAAAATTATGCATATTAGAATTTTAAAAGGTCCATTACACATACCCATACTCTTTTCATAAATTCAAGTGACTTTGGGATCATTTGTGAAGCCATTTTTGGCAATTACCTAGGGGGAATTGGAGCCCCAATTTGCTAGTAAAGACTCCTCCTTTGAACAGAACATTAAACACGTTTGCATAAGTAATTGGGAGGTCAAAAAACATACATTATAATTCTATTTAAGTTATATTATCATTCATTTACCTTCATATAAAATTTGGAAGCATTTGGGTCAATTTGGAGGTCTAGACATCAAAACTAGTCAAGAGCCAAAATTGTGAAAAAAATTAGAAAAGTGGGCATTTTAATAAAATTCCAAAAAGGGGACATTACAGTGGTATCAGAGCATGGTCTTGGCACCTATTGAAGTTATGTATGGTATATATGAATTTAATAAATTCAGTAATCCATGTGGTGATGATATGTCCAGGCAGGTTAATCAAGCATTCAAATTGGCACATAAAACTATTCATTGTGAAGACCTTAATGATTGGTTGAAGGAATTTATTAAAAATAATTCAAATAAGAACTAATTAAGGAATAATAATCAATGCAAAAGTATGGAGGAGACCAAGGAGCTACAAATTTCTGTGGGTGATGAAGAAGAAAAGGCATTACATGAAGAGGATCGAAATTCACTCCCAAATGACTTTGAAAAAGATGAGGAAATATCACATGAGAAGGAAGAAGAGTACCTTGAAACTATTGAATATCATTCTGAAAAAAATTCTACTATGGACATGGACCAAAGAGCATCTACTAATGTATTATTGAACTATGAAGGAGTACCTACTAATGGGTGCTCACACCTCTATGTTGGTGACATAGAGATCAATTTTGAAAGTGTTGCTACAAGCCAAACTTCCATTAAACCTGAAAATGAAGAACTTGTAGCAGTTGAAGAAGAAACAAGATCAACTTCCCCATCACCACTTGAGCTTGATGAAGTTGGTCCAAGCAAGAAGGAAGAATATTAGGAGGTTCATTTGCAAGAGCCTCATTTTCTTGAAGGTTCCTTAAATATGAATGAAAATAAGATCCAAGAGGCCCTTAGCATACTCCATGACACTCAAGCATTGATATCAAATTCTTGTTGGAGAGCTACTTCCTTGGAGGATCCATCCTTCCTTGAAGACATGGAGAAGATCCAAAGAGCAATGTGCAACATCAAAGGTAATTTCATGTCTTTGATTTTTGATAGAAAAAATGTAATTGAGCTTAGTGAATGGTTACATGAATACTACTTGAAGAATAATGAAGTTATTCATAAGCTCACAATTCAAAATGAGCAACTTCTTGAAAAGTCGCAAGACACTTGTTTTTCCTCCTACGTTTCATATTGTCAAATGGTAGATTGTTTGGAGGATTCTAATGACATGGTGGATCATGAGAAATTTGGAAATTTGAATGTACTTGATGTATTTGAATATGTTCTTGAAGATATCCAAACACTTGATGTGGTTGAAGAGGAACTTGAATTGTCTCTTGATGAAGGGTATGCAATTTTTAAAGAAGAACATGATTCCTCTACATTGGAACCAATATATGACAAAGGTTCACACTCTTGAAGGAGATGCATAATCATACCCCTATGGATCCTTCACATTATGACAATTTTGCACTTAATGATAATTTGGGTGATTTGGTTCTTTCTCCTACATCCTACACTTTTAAATTTTGCAGCAGTCATCCTAATGAAGTATGGGTGAAAGGTTTCTTTTTTATGGTGCCACATGAAAAGCATGGAAATTATATTTCTCCTTTTGATGATGGAATTATTAGAGAACCATCTTATTTACATTTTCAGCAGCATCCTTGTTTACATTATGATTATACACATCTACATGGCTGCACCTATGATGTTCATTTGAGTCACTTGAAGACTCATGGTTTTTCTTGCTCAACACTTGGTTCATTTGATGTTGGAGAAACTTCATCCAACACTTGGGTGAAGAGTTATATGATTGAAGAACATTATTATTGGCAGCAACATCCTCTGATGTTACATGATGATATACATATTCATGAGTGTATTTATGAGACTTCTTTGAGCCACGTGAAGTCTTCATGTTTTATTTGCTCCTTATTTGGTTCATATTTTGGTGGAGGTTCTTCATTCACTTCTTGGATGAAAGAAAAAATGGCTGATTATTATTTTGATGCATATTAAATTATTTTGGAGCAGCATTATAGGACATGGGATCCTCACCTATGTCATTGGAGAATATTTTATTGATCACTTGAATCATGTATGCACTTGGCAAATGGTATTCTACTCACTGGGAGGTATCAGCACTTTCATGATTTCTTGGTGAGGCACCTCCTTGATGTACATTCTTATTATGTTGTTATATAATTTAATGATATATAGTATGCATTCATGATGTTTGGAAGAATGCATACAAGAAAATGGGATCTAGGAATTCTCTTTACAAATGGTATGGGTTGGAGAGCACTCTTAATTGTTGGAGTGCAATGCAAGCAATGGGACCCTGGGATAGTCTTTAGTCCCATTTATTTCAAATTATTTGGCAAACAAATAGTATGGGAGATGGATTCCCCACTTAATAAGGTGATGTTAATAAGAGTAGTGCAGCAGCAAGCATGGTGGTTCCTCTATGAAATCTTCATGAAATCTCAAAGACTCAAGGTGGGAAGCTCAGTGGCAACTTCAAAGAATCATACAGAAAGCAGGTTCTTCAACAACCATGTTTGAAATTGCTTGAGGACAAGAAATATTGGGAAGGGATGATTTGTAATGTCCCAAATTTGGAATTGGGCCAAAATGTCCAAATCAAATTTTCCATATTCATGCAAGTTGTCAAATGGATGCTAAAATTCAAATAATTGCCGAGGAGGAAAATCACTAGTTTCCTAGGTTGGGGGTGGAAGCTTTGATATTTGAAATAAGGGGGATAATAAATGATGTTTAGACATTAGAAGGGGATAAATATTTAATAATGTATCTTATTAAATAAATACAAGAGAAAATGGAAGTGTAAATAGAGCATGAAGACACATGAAGACTATGGGGCCCACACTAGCTAGAATTCCTATGTTAAATGGTATCTTTCTCTTGCAAATTTGAATATATGGAAAGTCTAATGTTTTTGGATGGATTATGAGGTTAATATAATTGTCCATATATTTCATAGGTCTAATTTGGGATGTATTGTAGCTTACATGGGAGAGGAAGATCCAAATGGGAGTTTCATGGACACTTGGCTAGATTCCCCTTACATTTATGACATCTATGACACCAATGATGGAGATTCTATGACAGTTATAACACAATTCAGATATGAAGGCTGGAATAATTACATAATGACATGTCAGGAATAAATATATCATCTTATAGGTCTAATTTTGGAGTTGGAGAAGGCCAAGACGCTCCTACTCAAATTTGGGAGAAGAGGGAAGGTGAAGAGAGAGGCCACATGGCATAGCATGAGCAGCCACACCATGTCGACTTGGATTTGGTTTATGGATGGATTTGGAACCTTAAAAGACTAATAATGTTTATAAAATATAGGGATCATCCATGAGAAGAGGCTTTTTTTCATTTTTGAAATTGCCATTTGTGAATTGTGAGAGCTAGTGGATGACTAGTTTTCTTGCTTAAGCCAATTTCGAGGGTGAAAGATTCCCATCCTAGTTGGTGTTTGGAAAGGACACTCAGGTATTTCATGGAGCTTTAATGGATTCTTATTTTTAGGTGTAAGCTACAGGAAATCATGTGGATTCTTCTATGGCAGCACTCTCTCTCAACTATTTCCAGTTTTCACACCATATTCATGCCAATGGAGGGATTGCGCTTTGGGTGAGCTATTGATCTCTTTGGGGAATATTATAATGCAAAATATATTATGTACTGATTTATATTCTCTGTATTTCATTTTCATAATACTCTCAGGTTGAAATACCCAAAATAATTCATGTAAAAATGTTGAACAATGAAGAAATAGTGTCATTTCCCCACTATCTTGTTGTGAACCATTGTAATGCTGATGATTTCAAATTGGGAGAGCCTTTCATTGTCCACTTATGATTTTAATCAGTTATATATTCTATTTTATTCATTCTCAAAAAGTTTCAAGTCTAAATTCCCAATATTTGTATGTCAATATGACTTTTAATGAGCAAATAATGACCATTTCCACTCCATTTTGATATATGCCATGGTAATGCTTATTATTTCGAATGGATGAATGTATATATGATAAATATATGATGGTGGGACTATAATTAATTTTTATTTCAAGTCTAATGTTCAGTAATTAAGCATTGGAATCCATTTTACTCATTTTTATTGCATTGGGAGAAGATTTGGTGCATTTTCCCCAAGGGTCGAAATTGTGACTTGGGAGTTTTTTTGGAAAGAGTCATAACAGCCTATATAAACTGAAAATGATGCATATGATACTTTTAAAAGGTCCCTTACACATACCCAGACTCTGTTCATAAATTCAAGTGACTTTGGGATCATTTGTGAAGCCATCTTCGGCAAATACCCAGGGGGAATTGGAGCCCCAATTTGCTAGTAAAGACTCCTCCTTTGAACAGAACATTAAACAAGTTTGCAGAACCAATTGGGACATAAAAAAACATACATGAGAATGATATTTAAGTTATATTATCAGTCATTTACCTTCATATAAAATTTGGAATCATTTGGGTCAATTTGGAGGTCTAGACATCAAAACTAGTCAAGAGCCAAAATTGTGAAAAAATTGGAAAATTGGGCATTTTAATAAAATTACAAAAAGGTGACATTACAGAGGAAGATTCCATCTGCATTCTGACACACCTCCATTCCTAGAAAATAGTGCATCGACACATAACAAGAGCATCACTGGCCTTTCGCCTTCAACCTTGAAGCAAAGGTTGGAATCTGCTTTACTCTCAATAAAGCCTAGAGTCATCAGTAATCTGTCCATCCTATCATACCATGTCAAACCTCAGGATCTTCTGCAGTCACTCTCTCTGAAGCATCATACTCCCTCTGTTTTCCATACTCTATGCACTGAAACATTATGTAGTTTAGTGACAAGTAGCTTCCTCTGCTACTAATATTCTATGTATCCATCTAGGATCACTGGATACGAAGATCCTATATCTTTGAAAGCGTTCTTGTCGTACCCATCTGTGAGCTTGTCATCCTTTATCAACCTTGTAGCAAAGGTTTAGATCTTCATCAAGCTCCTCATGTATGTGTTATCTCATGGGTGTCTTCTGAGCTCATACGAGGCCTTCTTTAATTTTCACACATGATTCTGCCTGTCATGTGCCTCAACTCCCACTAGCTGTAAATGTATCTTCATAGTCTATGCCTTATTTTCATGAGAAGCCTCATGATAAGAATCTTGCCTTGTATCCCACGATGTTTCCATCTACTGCATGATGGAACTATGAACTTTCCTTCATGTATTGATACTGCATTCTAGACATCATTCTTCTTCAACTGGTCTTCCCTTTCTTCTTGGAAGGTTCTGCATCAATGATGTCACTGCATTCATCATATTATTTTCATCTTGAACCGTCGTTACTTGTTCTTCAAAACAAGTCTCATCCTTCTTTGCTTATAGGCGATTATGTATGTGATCTTTCCTACAATTCAAATCCATTTGTATGGTTAGAAACATTTCATAATGAATATTCATACTGGAAAATTCTTATGCATAAATATATGATCATGCAACTACTTTAGCTAATACAACATTCATCCATATCTCATGGAAACTTTTCTAGATGCCTTCCATCTCCACCAGGACAACATTGAGATTGTGCACTAATCCAATATGTCACCAAAGAGGTTTCATTCTAGATAAGTAGCAATGGAGAGTTGTATAGCACCATGAGCTACTTACCCATGACATGCATATTAGTAGTATATTGTCATTAATCCAAACATTATATCATGCATAATACATCAACTAAATATAAACAAATGTATAACAAAACAATATCATGAAATCCCAATTGAATACTTATCTTTATTTGTTTCGTGGGTAGACTCCTTGAGCCTTCAGCTTCATCATCTTCTTCATTCATAATAGCATCATTTCTTATCCAAATGCTACGATGGATAAGGGGTTCTTCAAGAGTTGAGTTCTTTGTATTCCTCATCGCTTGAGGGATCTTCTTTGGATGGTGAGAGCTTGATCTTCAGTTGCTCCCATCTTCTCTTTTCTTATTATGAGTCGAGCTTCTTCTTTTTCTGAAATTAATCACTTCCTTCTAGCACACATTCCTTGAATGAATGAATCCCATGATCCTGGGAGGCCATTCAAGGTGGCCATCACCACTTTTGCATTCTTCACTTCTTCTTTTAATACTACAAGTTGTTCTTTGATTTGAGAGACCTTCGTAAAGTATGATTGTATGGTCTCTGCATTCTGGATCTTCACATTCTTCAACTACTTTCTCAAAGTCATATTTCAATTTATGTTCTTCCCTTCAAATAGCTTGGTCAAGGAATCAAACATCTTCGGAGTCTTTAGGGAAGATACTTGTGCTACAAGTTGATCCGTGATTGAATCAACAATGATCTTCTTGGCCTTGACCAAGTTCTTCTTGTGTAAGGATTTGAGCCTCAACTCCCTATGGAACTGGAACCTCTCTACTCATCTAGGTGTCCAATTCATTTTCTTCAGAGAGATCATATACTTCCATGCTTGGAAATTGTCAACTTCACCAAGCTTATCATCAAGCTGATGTGATAGATCATTTTGAAATGACAACCTCAAATGAAAATAGAAAAAGATTAGATCTTACCGATTTGAGGTGTATGTCCTGGTTCTGGAGCTGGTTGATATAGGGTTTGTTAGTGAAACCCTAATTTTAAAAACTTGGAATATTTCAGATCTGATTGGATAGAAAGATAGATCTCTTCAATTTAAGTTGTCCAGTGTACTCCTTTTCTGAAAACAGTGGAGGGAAGCTCCCGGAATAGGAAGCCTTACTTTTCCAATTTCTTCTGCAGCAATGCCTGTTACTATTTCTGCGGTATCTCCAAATTACTGCTCCTCTTTATCTGAAACTTCCAACTAAGGTATCCTCGCATGTCCCTGTTCCAACTTCACCAATTGGGATTTATGATCATTTTCCTAAGGTTACTTGTTATAGGACTGTTCAGAACATCGCAGTTGTAGGGACTAACACATGTTATTGTTCCATATTATGTTTTTAAAACTTGGACCATAGAAAGTACAGTCCATGCCCTTTTTGGAACATCTTTAGAAATTTTATTTGGACCTTTGTAGCCCAAGATATAGCAATTCTCCCCAAGTGTCCTGTTTAGGGATGAATCCTGGAAGAGGCTGGAACCCTAACGTGGAGGGATCATATCTCCCAGAATATAGTGAATCTGAGGCTAAATTTTGGATACAGTGTAAATCAAGATTTTTTCTTCGGCCTATGAAAGTTTCAGCTCCTAATCCTTCTCCAATCCTGAGATATAGCAAATATTCCAAAACTTATCAGTTTTAGTCTTTAGGGTTTTTTCAGGTCGGGGTCAAAATAGGGTTTGACTTTCCCAGAGTTTCACCCAACCAAAAATATTGACCCTGGTCTCTAAACTTCGATTTTGATGAGGAGAGAAATCCTATGCTGGGCTCACTCAAAAATTCCTCTTCTAGAGAAAGCCCTAATTTCCTGCACCGAAAACTGAAAATGCTCCGGATTGAATTCCGCTTCGATAGAAAGATGCGCCCTTCAATGAAGAGTCAGCCTAGCATACTTTTTCTGATGGATTGTGGAGTAAGACCCAAAAAGTAATAATCCCTAGCTTCTACAGATACACAATGTCTTCTTCTCAGGTTAGCTATGATACCATGTTAGATTTTTATCATTCAAGCTAGCATTATGATCTTAGGATCTTTTAACTAAGAGAATAACATGCACAGCAATAAAACACAAGAGACAAGAGACACAAATAATTTTCCTTGGGGAAACCATAAAGGAGAAAACCCTGCAACTTCCTCAGAGATAGAATGAGCACCAAAAGTAAAACCCGAAAACATAAATATGATCTCCCGACAGCAACAGTCTCTCTCTTGTCCCAGCAACTTCTCTCTCTCACTCATGCGCCCCAATGAGTGAGTGTGTGTGTGATAAATAGAGAGACTCACTCTCTATTTATATTCTTTCGTTCACTTGAAACCCACTCCAACATGTCAGCCTCACTTAACAATTACTTACTAGAGCCAACATCTCTAGGAGTGTCTAATAACCCTAGTGCCCCACAACTTGTGGGGACTTTGCCTCCTCTGACCAACAAGGAGGTTTATCCTTAACACAATGGTGGTGACTATTTCCCTGACTTACAAGGACTCACCTAGGGTTGACTTCTCTAGGATAGTGTAATAACCCTAGGGCCCCACAACTGTGGGGACTTTAACCCTTGACCAATAGGAGGGTTACCCACAATGACTTGACATGACTTGTTTACATTATAGAACCTCCCTATAGGAACATCAAGGCATGACATGACTCAAATACATTACAGACACATCCTAGAATAAACATCGGGGTACAATACATAATATATAAGGATGAATACATTCCAAAGTTACAATTACATCAACATACTTTACATGGGTCTCTCAAATCAAAGAACAACTTGTAGCAGTAGAAGAAGAAGTGGAGAATGCAGAAGTAGTGATAGCCACCTTGAATGACATCCCAGGATCATGGGATTCATTCATGGGAGGAATGTGTGCTAGAAGGAAGTGATTGCTTTCAGCAGACTCTGGGAAGAAGAAGAAGATGATAAAGCTGAAGGCTCAAGAAGGAGTCTACCCATGAAACAAATAAAGATAAGTATTCAATTGTCATTTCGTGATATTGTTTTGTTATGCATTTGTTTATATTCAGTTGATGTATTATGCATGATATAATGTTTTCATTAATGACAGTATACTACTAATATGCATGTGATGGGTAAGTAGCTCATGGTGCTATACAACTCTCCATTGCTACTTATCTAGAATGAAACCTCTTTGCTGACATATTGGATTAGTCAACAATCTCAATGTTGTCTTGGTGGAGATGGAACGCATCTAGAAAAGTTTCTGTGAAATATGGATGAATGTTGTATTGGATAAAATAGTTGCATGATCATATATTTATGCATAAAAATTTTCCATTATGAATATGCCTTATGAAATGTTTCTAACCATACAACTAATGCATTTGACTTGTAGGAAAGATCGCGTACATAATCACCTACAAGAAAAGAAGGATCAGACTTGTTCCGAAGAACAAGTGGCGTCAGATAAAGAATAATATGATGAATGCAACGACATCATTGATATAGAACCTTCCAGCTATGAAGAAGTAACCAAGAATAAAGGGAAGACCAGGTCAAGAAGAATGATGTCTAGGATGCAATATCGATACATGAAGGGAAGTTCATAGTTCCATCATGCAGTAGATAGAAACATCGTGGGATACAAGGCAAGATTCATAGTACGAGGCTTCTCACAAAAGAGTGCATAGAGTATGAAAGACAGAGGGAGTATGATGCTTCACTTCAGAGGGAGTGACTACAGAAGATCCTGAGGTTTGACATGGTACGACAGGATGGATAGCTTATCAGTGACTCTAGGATTTACCGAGAGTAAAGAGGATTCTGACCTTTTCCTCAAGGTTGAAGGTGGAAGACTAGTGATGCTCCTGTTATATGTCGATGAATTGTTCCTGACAGAAGTTGAAAGAAGGAGACTTTATGTTGAGTTCGAGATGAAGGATTGGATATGATGCACTACTTTCTAGGCATGGAGGTGTGGTAGAATCTCCCTGGGACAAGGGAAGTATGCAGTAGATCTCCTGAAGAGGTTCAGGATGATGGACCACAAGGCCATGACCACACCTTTGGCATCGAACCTGAAGCTACTAAGTGTTGCTTCATTAGAGTCAGTTGATGCCACGATGTATCATCATATGATTGGGTCCTTAATGTACCTGACAAATACAAGACCAGATACTTGCTTTGTTATGAACACCTTGAGCCAATTCCAAACATATCTGAGACATGTTCACTTGATTGCTACAAAGCATATTCTGAGGTACCTAAAGGGTACAGTTGATTATGGGTTCAAGTATGAGGAAAATCAAAAGATTAACCTGAAAGGTTATGTTGATTCAAATTGGGTAGGTAGTGCCATCGATAGGAAGAGCACTTCAGGGTGTTGCTTCAGTATGGGATCAGGTGTGATCTCTTAGTTTAGCAGGAAACAGTCTTGTGTGGCACTAAGTACAACTGAAGCAGAGTATGTCGCAGCTTGTTTATATAGTTGTGAGGCAGTATGGCTCAGGAAGCTACTGTATGATTTATTTGATCTCTAGTTAGATGCTACTTATATATATTGCGACAACCAGAGTTGTGTGAAGCTGTCGAAGAACCCGGTGTTCCATGACAAGTCGAAGCATATCGAGATCAAATATTACTATATCAGGGATGTGGTGCAGAGAGGAGCAGTGAAGCTCCAGTATGTTGTGATGGACGAATAGATAGATGATGTGTTGACTAAGCCATTGGCCAGAGTGAAGTTTGAGTTCTTCAGGCAGAAGCTTGGTGTTCTCCAAATCGAGGTTCCCTCCAAGGGGAAGTGATGATTTCATGATCCATTCTGACATGGTGAGAGGATTGGTTCCTTCCATGGTCAGATGTAAGGGCCGATCCATTCTATCATGATGAGAGGATTGGTTCCTCACATGTCAGATATAAGTGTTGAGCCATTATGAGGTGACTATAGGATTGGTTCCTACATGATCAGATATAAGTGTTGAATGCCATTCTCTGAATGGATGCACCCGGTCAGTTACCAGGAATACTCATCCTAAAACTCAGAGCCATTCTGACATGGTGAGAGGATTGGTTCCTTCTATGGTCATATGTAAGGGCTGAGCCATTCTGTCATGGTGGGAGGATTGGTTCCTTCCATGTTAGATGTGAGTGCTAAGCCATTTTGAGGCGAATGTGGGATGTGTTCCCACATGATCAGATATAAGTGCTGAAGGCCATTCTCTGGGAGAATGGAGGCACCTGGTCAGTTACCAAGAATACTCAGCCTAGAGCTGAGAGCCATTCTGACATGGTGAGAGGATTTGTTCCTTCCATGGTCAAATGTAAGGGCTGAGCCATTCTATCATGGTGGGAGGATTGGTTCCTTCCATGTCAGATGTGAGTGCTAAGACATTCTGAGGTGACCGTGGGATGTGTTCCCACATGATTAGATATAAGCGTTGAAGGTCAATCGCTGGGAGAATGGAGGCACCTGGTCAGTTACTAGGAATTTTAGTTTGGTACTGAGATCATTTCTTACATGGTTGATAGGATGTGTTCCTCCCATGGTAAGATGTAAGTGTTGAGCCTTTCTTACATGGTTGATAGGATTTCTTCCTCCCATGGTAAGATATAAGTGTTCTACCTTTCTTACATGGTTGATAGGATGTGTTCCTCCCATGGTAAGATATAAGGGTTGTTCCTTTCTTACATGGTTGATAGGATGTGTTCCTCCCATGGTAAAAAATAAGTGTTGAGCCTTTCCAGTATGGTTCTTGGATGTGTTCCTCCCATGATCGGATGTGAGTGCTAGGCCTTTTTGATAAGGTTGTGGGTTGTGTTCCCACATGGTCAGATGTGAGTGTTGGGAGTGCCTTTCTGACATGGTGTTGGATGTGTTCCTCTCATGGTCAATTGTAAGTGTTGTACAGGCCATTCTGACTTAGGGTCAGATATAAGCGCTGAGAAGACCTACATGGAGGCTAGGCCTACAACCAGCATGAAAAAGGGCCGACTTTGTAGAAATTCCTGTGACGAGAAGAATGAAGAGATAGCACCATTTGATTGAGATAGTGAAAGCAGTGATGATGATGATGATCCAGTGATGATCCAGTTTTGATGATGATCCAGTGATGATCCAGATGATACAGAGAAGAAGACTTGTGCTGATAAATTGTGTTGAGAGAATACCTTCCTAGTTAAGAGGGAGTGTTGATGTAATTGAAACTTCAGAATGTATTCACTTGTATATTTTATGTATTGTACCCCGATGTTTATTTCAGGAAGCATATGTAATGTAATTGAGTCATGTCACATCACGATGTTCCTATCGGGAGATTCAATAATGTAAACAAGTCATGTAAATTCATTGTGGGTAACCCTCTTATTGATAAAGGGTTAAAGTCCCCACAGTTGTGGGGCCCTAGGGTTATTAGACTATCTTAGAGAATTCGACCCTAGGTGAGTTATTGTAATTCGGGGCAATAGTCCCCACCATTGTCTTAAGGTTAACCCTCCTTGTTGATCGGAGGGGCAAAGTCCCCACAAGTTGTGGGGCACTAGGGTTATTAGACTCTCCTAGGGATGTCGGCCCTAGTAAGTAATTGTTAAGTGGGGCCGACATGTAGAAGTGGACATCAAGTGAACAAAAGAATATAAATAAAAGAGTGAGCCTCTCTATTTATCATACACACACTCACTCACTGGGGCGCATGAGTGAGACAAGATAAGCTCTCTCAAGTGTGAGAGAGAGAACAAGTTGTGGAGATCATCTTTTATGTTTTGGGTTTTACTGTTGCCATTGGTACTCACTCTATCTCTTAGGAAGTTGCGGGTTTTTCTCCTTTATGGTTTCCCCAAGGAAAATTCTTTGTGTCTCTTATCTTTTGTATTTATTGTTGTGCATGTTAGTCTCTCAAATAAGATCCTAATATCATATTGCTTAAATGATAAAAATCTAACAACGAACCCCTCCTTTCTTAGGTTCGTGAAATATATGAGAATGGACTTGTCTTCGGATGAGCTAAAATGAGTGTTTGTTACCTTCTTTGGACTCATAAAAATGAAAAGAGGCACTCATCAATCATGATGGGGGGACTAAGGGAAGGGAATCTATTTATTTTGCAAATAAATGGCAGTTGTTTGTCACCTTTGAACATGGCACTTGTTTGCATATCATTTTGTCAATTAGGTATTTAGTTGACTTGCAAGTCGATCCACTTTCATGAGTCATGTCACTCCTTTGAGTTTTTCAAAAGAATGCATTGTCCATTGTCATATTGTGTGTCCGTCTGGTCTAGTCATGCTGCCAAGTCTTTTGTCATTCTACCCGATGTTCAAATGGAGTAAGAAGTTTACCTCTGTATTTAAAACATCCTTTGTGTCAGTCATGTGGTTACATTATCTACAACATTCCATAACTTTGTTTCAAGTTTTATTTTGTCGATGTGGGATTCATCATGGCCCTCCTTCGACGAGACTATTCCTGTCAACATCATCTCATCATCTAGGAATTAGTCTTAGAAACAACTTTTGTACCTTGAGATCTGTATGCCTCGATGAAAAATTCTCTCGCTCTCAACAAAGGTTCACATCATTGACCTTTGATCAAGAGATTCGACTGGGTGTTCAACATCAAATCATTTATTCACACTTAGGATATTGTACTAGGGTACCTTGGGAATCATTGACATTAATGGTTATCTCCCTCGCACTTGTTAACAGTTCACATCATTGACCGATAATCAAGTTGTTTCTACCATGTTCGACATCATATCATTGTAATCACATGGATATAATCGTACTTTGTGGAAGACAAGACGAAGACCCTGGGTATTTGTTATAAAGCACTCATATATTTCTCCCCAGGTTGCAATGGATTATATTGTATGAAGTAGCAACATGGATCCACATTTGTATGGTCATAGATAATGCTCAAATTTGCGTCTATGTGACATAGGTCTATGTTGTATGTATGGTAGTTGTGTCCAAGTTTGAGTCCTTTATCACATGGATCTATGTTGTATTCTAGTAGCCATGTTTGTTAATCTCTCCATGGATCTGTGTTGTATTAGTCTGCAGCCATGGTGAAGACACATTTGCTCATGATTCAAAAGTGTTGATGTATTGCAGATGCCTAGTTGATGTTGATCTCCGATCAAATCCGATTCTTGCCTCAAAGTGATAACTTGCTCTATCAAATATCTCGCCTATTGTATCCCTCTAGCCTCATGCTTTGGGGAGGAATTCTGTTACACCCAAATCTCATCATCAACATGTGATAAGATACTAAACATCCATGTTTTCCCTCATTCCCAACTCTTGAAGTGAAAACATTGATCCAGATGTCAAGCTTGCATATAAAAACCTAGCACTACTTCTACCCTTAAGCTTAGGAGCGGTACCTTCTTCAGCACTGCCTGAGTTGTGTTGAAGACAGACGGTGGCACCACCTTTATTCTTTGTTTAAAAAGTGGTTCTTCCCTAGCACCACTCTGTCATCAAGGAGCAGGAGTGGTGCCCTTGGTAAAAAAGTGAAAAAGAGAGACTTCATGAAGCTTCTATATCAAAAGCTTCGTGGTAGGCCTTATCCCTATTCACCTAGGTTAGTTGAGCTCAAGACACATTCTTTGGGGATATCCTATCCACCTCACCCACCAAAATATCAACCATCTCTATCCATTTGAGGCCTATAAAAATAGGCTCATACCCCATGGTTGAGGAGAGAGCAAGTCATGATGCCATTTTGACATTCTGGCCTGATCCATTAGAGTGAGCATAGAGGAGCAAGTTGGAGCTCTTGGGGATAAGACATCGGTTTTGTGGAGGAGTGCATCAACACTAAGGCACAGGTTGTAAACTCTTTCATTATTTATCAATGCAACGTTGGTTCCTTTCCCATATACTTGTTCTGTATAATCTTGCATGTTTATTATCGGATTCCTTAGTCACTGATATAGATCTATAGATGATGTTCTGGTACTTTTGATATTTTTTGTTTGATGTGTTTATGCAGGTATTTTCTTGGAGATATTTCACCATAGGTGAAGAGCCACATCATTCCACCAAAGATTGTATTTCAAGTGTCTGTAGTTTCTAGGAGAAGTCTTCCAACCTTGTTGTGAACTATTTGTTCTGGATATGAACCATTCAGACCAGAGGAACAACTTCTATCCGCAAAAGGTGCAAAAATCCTAACAAAACACATAACACAACGCAGAGTGACACTTGGAAACATAAGACTTGAGTAACCAACCATGATTAAATTCGCTAATTCCATATGAATTAACGAAAAAACTCCATAGATTATAGGAAGGATAACCCATCGGCAGAGAACTGTTCAAATTATTGGTACAACTTCCTAAGGAAAATGTAAATGGTGTGATTGTAACTGATGCAGGGATATGTGTCGTGTTCAAGGGTAAAAAATACTGATTGTTGTCAATTTCTCCGTGATGAAATATGAATAGATTCAATAATCCTCCTTTTTTTATTTTTGTGTTTTTAAATTTTTATTTCCTTTTCATTTATTAGCTAGAAAAAAAGAATAAAGAATGTTATAGTACATAAGAGGGAACGAGTGTTGCATGAAAGTACACTAATGTTTCAAGGGCAGGGGTTAGGTCAAGGAAACGATACATACTACAAACAAGAGCTAAGTTAGTTATGCATACTCTTTCAGATGTTCCCTCCATAGGTAGGCTATTTGAAGCACGATTATGTGTCGATGGAAAGTGAAATAGAACCAAGTAATTGCAGTTTTATCCAATATGGAATCATGGCCAAGTAGGATAGGGGAAATGTGGTTTTACTTCAAACTAATTCTTGTGAAAAATACCAAAATCATAAAACACCATGAATCGTTTTCTATCTTCAACAACCTTAATCAAATAGTTTTAATGTGTCGAATTCTCCAGAATCCTATGAAAGTAATCATAACCCAACCATCTAGTCAAAAAATAAGCTCAATATGTGCATTTAACATCTAAATGTTTAGAAATGAGTGTCCATTGTCCTAGCATTCAAATGGATATAACAAAAATAAGTAAATTACTCATTTTTTACCATATTTTGTAGGAAGCGCCTCCTTCAAGGATGTATATCATAAGCCATGAACCAATATTCATTGATATTCCAGTTGTAGGTGAGTCTTCATGATGGATCAAGAAGTCAAAACAGTTCGGATGTGTTTTTGAATTATCCATATATTCCAATTTTTTATGAAATTTCTGTTTTTTTTTATCTTGAAGAAAAGTAAAAAAGAAGAAAGTGTTTACACTACTCTTTTTGGTGTGTGCAAAGTTATTGCTAAAATGTCCTGGAATTTAACACACTTTTTTGGGTTATATGATGTAATCAGTTTTACTCTATACAAAGGAATGTTACTTTGGATTTTACTTATGTTTTAAATGATATTCTCCATTGTAGTGCCATGAACTAAATGTCCATGCTTTCTTTATCGGAGTGATGTATGAAAAAGATGCCAATTAAGTACATAGTTAGCTAAAGAATCAGTTATGCTATTCAAACTTCTAGGAACATGAATGTAATCAATGGATTCAAAATAACGTTCTAGAAGGTGGATTCGTAGAAAATTTCTAAACAGTATAGGATCACAATCCTGATACTAACCATTTAACTAAGATACAACAAGTTGTGAGTCTAGTTTGACAATAATTCGTTGGATGCCAAGGGTGTTAGCCTCAACTAGAAGCTCAATCACCTAACTACACTCTGCAACATTATTGGTTGTATGTCCAAGGAAAGAGCCTCTTGAACTAAGAACTTGATTGATATGTGTGAAAATTACCCATGCGGCAGAAGCAATGTTCTAAGAGGCACAGTTGGTGTCATCCGCATATCCCAAATAATTGAAAGTTTAAAATGTTATCTGCAAAGGAAAAATACCAAGTAAGATACCTATGTGCACAAAACAACTATTTTACAAAATTATATACATAAAATACAACATAATACAACAAGTGTTGTGAGGCATCAGTTCCTATGCAAAGTACTTCTCAAATAGATACCTTTTCTGATCTTAGACTAGGTGTCCCCATCATAATTGACTAACTCATATAATCCTCTTTTTAACATGGTTTTGACAACAAGTGGTCCAAACCATTTAGATACAAATTTTCCTTTTCCTATTTTATCATTGTATTTGCAATAAAATAAAACCAAATCGCCTTTTGAAAAGACTCAAGGATGGGAAACTTTGTCATATTGGGATTTGACTCTTTTCTTCTGTGCTTATACATTTAATGAGGCCTCTCTTCTAGTTTCATCAAGAGAATGAATATGGAGGAGTCTCTCTTATTCTATAGAGGTGTTGGGTAGGAGTTTGATCGCTAATTTTAATGATGGGATCTCACATTCAATCAACAACACAAATTTTTCTCCATAAACCAACTGGAAAGGAGTGAAATCAGTCATAGTTTTAGTCGAGGTATGGTATGCCCAAAGAATAGATAACAACATCAAATGTCAGTTAGTATTGTTCTTATTAAGAGTTCATTACAACATGGTCTTCAAAACCTTGTTGATGGATTCTACTTGACTATTACATTGGGGGTAATATGGTGAGGAAAAACCATGTCGTAATCCTAACTTGGTCATAAGTTCATCAATGAAGGAATTCCTAAAATGACTACTATTATTTGTGACGATCTCTTTAGGTACACTGAACCTAGCTATCACATGATTGAATAGAAAGTATGTTACATTTTTTGTCATGTTGTTGAATGTAGTAATTTCCTCAGTTCACTTTGTGAAGTAGTCCACTACTACTATGATGTACCGGTGTGCATCAGGTGAAGGTGGGTTGATTTTCATGTAGTCAATGGCCCATTTTAGAAATGGACCCCAAGGTTACCATAGGGTGTAATGGAGAAGGTTATGCATACATTTTCCTCATATAGAACTAACAGGGACGAAATTTTTTAACATTATTAATGCAATCTTTAAAGATTGTGGGCCAAAAGTATTATGGGCACAATATTTTCTGAGCTGTTGTTAGAAAAATAGGATCGCAAAGTAATAACAACTAAACAACTAAACAAGATGCAAATACTAAACATATTACAAGAGAGACAGAGATATAACGTGGTTCACCCAAGATGGGCTACATCCACATAGAACTTGATAGTCCTTTATTATTATTTCATCCATCAAAATGAAGGGATATAACCTGCAACAACCCCACTGCACTTCCTCTTCACTCTCTCATAGTCTCTCTAACACAATCGTAGAGATTGTTTTACAATGCTACAATGCAATACATAGTTGTATTACAATGCTTTCCTTTTATAGGGTAATTACCATGGGAAAATACTATGGGTCACCCAATACCATGGGTCTGCAAACGTTTTTCCAAAAAACATCCCATGGGGAACCACTGGCCCCCGAACCCTCCAGTTGATATGAGTGTACAGTAAAACTGGGGTACAAACATAGCTGAATAATAACATCTCTGAATCTGGAAGATCACTGTCCAACACCAACAATCTCCCACTTGGAGACTGATCACAACAAATCCACCGTTGCTACACTTTCTAGACTATGCTCTAAAACTTGGACTTGTAAAATTTCTCATTTTCACCTTCATGCTTGAAGGCCAACAAAAACTGAGCAGGAACTCAGTTTCTCTCTTGTTACTACCTTTGTCAACATCTTTGTAGGATTCTAGATAGTATGTATCTTTTCCAACTTTAACAGTTCATCTTCTAGAACAGATATTATGAAATGGTACTTGATTTGTATATGTTTATTATTTGAATGAAAGGTGAGTTCTTTTCAAGATAAATGGAACTCTGGTTGTCACTATACAACCAACTATTCTCCTACTTATTACCAATTCCTCCATGAACCTATGTAACCAAATAATCTCTTTACTAGCCTCTGTAGCAGAAACATACTCTGCTTCCGTTGTTGATAGTGCAAAAACCTTTTGTATTTTATAAATACAACATACTGTTGTTCCACCCATAGTAAATTCATGCCCTATGGTGCTCCTCATGCTTTCTTTATCACCAACCATATCTGCATCAACATATCCCTGTAGAACAATGTCTGAACCTCCAAAACATAATGCATGACAAGTGGCACCTCTCAAATACCTGAGAATCCATTGTAGTGCCTTCCAATGCTCTTTACCTGAATTGTTCATATACCTACTCATAACTCCCACTACATGTGCTATATCTGTTCTTGTGCACACCATGGCATACATCAAGATGCCAACTATTATTGAATAGGAAACCTTGGACATGTATTCTATCTATTCTTGTGTCTTGGGACACAACTCCTTACTTAGTTTGAAATGGTTGGTCAAAGGTGTACTAATTGGTTTTGTATTCTACATTCTATCCCTCTCCAATTCCTTTTCTATGTACTCACCAAGAGGCAATGTCAATTTGTGATTTCACCTGTCTCTTGTTATTCTCATACCAAGTATTTGCTTTGCATCACCCAAATCCTTCATCACAAATTATTTAGCTAGTTTTCTTTTGAGCACATTTATATCTTGCATGTTATACCCTGCAACAAGCATGTCATCTACATACAATAAAAAAATCATATATATTCCATTATCTAGCCTCTTGAAATAACCATAGTAGTCAGAATGACATCTACTATAACCCCGTTCTGTCATAAACGTATCCAATTTTAAATACCATTGGCTTGGATCTTGTTTCAGTCCATACAAGCTCTTCTTCAACCTACAAACCAAATTCTCCTTCCCTTTGACCTCATACCCCTGTGGCTATTGCATATAAATCTCTTCCTCCAAATTCCCATGGAGAAAGGTTGTTTTTACATCTAACTGTTCAAGATGCAAATCTTCTACCACCACTAAACTTAAAATATACCTAATTGAATTCATTTTAACAATAGGAGAAAATATTTCATCAAATTCTATACATTTCTTTTATGCAAACCCCTTTACAGCGAGTCTATCCTTGTACCGCTTCTTGTCTCCATCTTCTTCCTACAACCTGTAAACCCATTTATTTTGTAATTCCCTTTTTTTTGTAGGAAACTCAACCAAATCCCATGTTTGGTTTCTTACTAATGAGTCCATATCCTCATCCATTCCTTTCTCCCACTTCTTTTTAGTCTCTACGTGCACTGCCTCTTTATAACATTCAGGTTCACCGGAATCGGTCATCAATAAATAATACAGTGAAGGAGATAATCGTTTAGGGGGTCTACTTAACCTGGTAGATATTCTTGCATTTGCAGGAGTTTGAGGTGCCTACTGCTACTTTTGATTTTCTAGTGCCTTTGTAACTTCATTTTCTTTGATTTCATCAAGCACTGTGTACTTTGAGTTTTCTTTTTCCTCTTTCTTTCCCTGCAACCAATATTTATACATAACCTTTTCATTGAATACTACATATTTACTCCTAATGATTTTGTGATATTAATAATCCCATAAGTGATAACCAAAATCATCAACCTCGAATCCTATAAAGGTACATTTCTTGGATTTAGCCTCAAGCTTTTTTCTATTTTCTTTATCAATATGGACAAATGCTTCACAACCAAAAGTTATCAAAAATGAGTAGTTTACCGTTTTACCCATCCATGCCTCCTCTAGGATTCCACCATCCAAAGTGCTTCAAGACCCTCTTTTTATTAAATAAGAAGTAGTATCTAAAGCATCAACTCAAAACTGTAAGGGTGTCCCTACATGCAATCACATCCACCTTGCACGCGCCATGATCATTCAGTTCATCCTTTTTGACACACCATTTTCTTGTGGTGTTCTAGGCATTGTATTCTCTATGTGAATCCCATTGTATGAACAGTAACTATCAAACTCCTTGATGCAGTATTCACCTCCATTATCATATCTAAGACATTTCAACTTTTTTCTTATATCATTCTCAAACAAATCTTTCCACTTCTTAAAAGTAGAAAAAACATCAGATTTTTGTCTAATGCACTAAACCCAAGTTTTTCTAGTTGCATCATCAATAAAAGTAACATAATAATGAGAACCACCAAGATATTGTACCTGATTTGTTCCCCATACATATGTATGCACAAGCTCTAACTTTTCACTCTTGGTTTTTTTCCCAACCTTGAGAAATCAAACTCTCTTTCGTTCTCCATAAACACAGTTCTCACATAATTCGAAACTTACTTGCTTCAGATCTGGAAGCAATTTCCTTGAGTGGAGAATTTGCATCCCCTTCTAACTCGTGTGTCCAAGCCTATGATTCCACAACATTGCACCTATTTCTGTGGAAGCTACAGAAATATAATAATAGTATTATGAGGACACAAATATAGTGTACCTATCCTATCTCCTTTTTCTATTACCAGTGGTCATTTAGTGATTTTCCACCACATTTTTCCAAACATAGACAAGTAGACGCTATCTCCCAACCGCGATGTTGAGATCAAATTTCTTCTCATAGGAGGAATATGCATTACATATTTTAGCAACCATTCATTTCCATTATTTAACTTAATCCGTACCTTACTCATTCCAACAATTTTACTTGCTTCATCATCCCCCAATAAAACATGTCCAAAATCACCCGGAACATAATCATGAAAGCATTTCCTATGGGGTGTAGCATGACATGAAGCCCCTGAATCTACTACCCAGTAATCACTAGTATTATCTAATGCAAGAATCAAAGCATCTTATAACACATCACCTACTACATTTGCTTCCTGAGTAGTCTCTTGCTGCACGCCTCTTTTCTTCTTTGGAGCTCTGCATTCTTTCTTAAAATGTCCTTTCTTACCATAGTTTCAGCAATATATATTTCCAAATATGGACTTGGATCTTCCCTTTATAGACTTTTTGTGATTATATGGAATCCTTCCTCCCTCCTTTTGTCTTCCCCTACTCTCCATGGTCAATGCATTACCTGATGTCTAACTTGTGCTTTTTCTTTGCATTTCCTCGCTAAGAATAACACCAACAGCATCATCAAATTTAAGAGTGTTTAAACTAGGGACATATTTACTTACATCCATGACCAAACTATTTAGATTTCTGGCAATGAGCATAATATTAGAAGAGCCCTAACTTCATCATCAAAGTTCACTTTTACAGAACTTAGCTGGCTAGTGAGCATATTAAATTTATTTAAATGGTCAGCAATAGATCCACCTTCTGGCATATTCATATTAAATAAACTTTTCATTAAAATACCTTGTTGGAATCTAAGGGTTTTTCATAGAGCTTGACCAATGCACTCATCACACTCTCTATTGTCTTTTCTTTTGAGATATTGAAAGCCACCGACGAAGCTAGGCATAGTCGTATTGTTCCAAGCGTCTTTCTATAAAGAACCTCCCATTATTCATCCTTCATAGTCTCTGGTTGTTTTGTTTTTTCAACCAACGGAAGGTATAGATCCTTCCGATACAGATAGTCCTCCATTTTCATCTTCCATAACTGGTAATTTTGACTGTTAAATTTATCAACCCTAAACTTTACTTCTTCTGCCATTGCTCCCACTCGAACCAGGAACCCTTCTTTCCTGCGAGTCTACTAGCCAAATAGACCTTTTGGATTTGATACTAATTGTTAGAAAAAGAGGATCGCAGAGAAATAACAATTAAACAATATGCAAATATTAAACACATTACAAGAGAGACACAGATATAGCGTGGTTCACCCAATATGGGCTACGTCCACACAGAAATTGCTAGTCCTTTATTATTATATCATCCATCAAAATGAAGGGATACAATCTATAGCAACCCCATTGCACTTCCTCTTCACTCTCTCATAGTATCTCTCACACAATCACAAAGATTGTTCTACAATGCTACAATACAATACACAGTCGTATTGCAATGCTTTCCTTTTATAAGGGAATTACCATGGGAAAATACTATGGGTCACCCAATACCATGGGTCCGCAAATTGTTGGCCAACAAACATCCCAAAAATTTCTTTCAGACAATTGGCCCCCAGATCCCGCGAGGGGACAATGTCCCCCACACCCCCCACTTGGACTAGTGTACAGCAAAAATGGGTTACAAACACATTTGAATAATAACATCTATTAATCTGGAAGATCAGGCTCCACAACCAACAATAGTTTCCCACCTAGAAAGATGACTGCCACATGCTCCTTCATGGAAATCATTTAATACATTCTTGGCTTCTTCATGTACTAAAATTGAATCTATTCCTCCATGGTATAAAGTATCCCAAATAATGAAGTATCTTCATGCTTGGTGTGGTATATGATGTCATTCCATGCTAGAAAATTGAGCATCAATCCTGGGTTTGGATATATATAATCAATGTTCCATACGAAGGATTTATAGTGGCAATGAGGAATAAATGTTTGTCTTCCCAAGAATCTTCTTCTATCGTTTCCTATTTATTGTCAGGTAACTCAGACACTAATTCCAAAAATGCTAATGACTTCTTAGCTTTAGCATTTATGAATTCAAGATCAAATTCTTGAAAAATTACTATCCATTTAGAATACTTACCCCCGCTGACTTGACAGGATAAAATGTGTTTCATATGATCTCAATTTAGCCACGATAGTCGTTTTTCGCAGAAGTATATAATGTCTAAGTCTTTGGACAACATGAATTGTTTCCAAGGATAACTTCTCTACCTGGGAATATATGAATTCATGGTCAGAAAGGCCTTTACTAAGATGATATATGACATGTTCTCAATATGAATCATCCTCTTGGAACAAAACCATCCCTAAAGTGCATTTGGTTGCTGCCAAATATAGCAAAAATTATCTGGTATAGTACAGAGGACTAAGCATCGGGGTTGACACTAGGGATTGTTTCAATGCATCAAAATAGTGTTGATATTGGTAATCCCATACAAACAGTGTATCTTGTTTTAAGAGACACATGAAACCTTTTGAAATTTCATCATAATTCACTCTTAATCTTCTCAAAAATGTGTTTTTTTCTTGTATTCTTTGAAGTTGTCTAATTTTTTTCGAGGAGGGAAACTCTAATATTGCCTCAACCTTAATGGGATATACTATTATCCCACTCTCTCATACAATGAAACCAAGTAATCTCCCAGACTCCACACAAAATGTGTATTTATGTGGATTCGACTTAATGTTGTACTGATGACATCGAATGAAAATGACACTTAAGTGTGCACAATGTTCAGCTCTTGTCCTATATTAGGTTGTTAAGTCATCGAGATAAACCTTGACTACTTTCTTAATATCATGGAATGCATATGACATGGCTCTTTGAAAAGTGGCCTCAGAATTTTTAAGGCCAAAAGGCATTTTTCGATACACAAAACTGCCCCATGGGAAAATTAGAGTTGTTTTATGTTGATATTCTTTCTTAATCTGAATTTGGTTCTAATCAGAAAACTCATCCATAAATGCAAATATTTCATTACCGGTACATTCATTTATAATATTATCAATAAATGGTGTGGGATAGTTATCTTTGGGACAACCCAAATTTAAATCCCTAAAGTCAGTATAGACTTGAAATGTTGCTTGTTTTTTACTAACTGGAACAAGATTAGATACCCATTTATTCAAAGGTACAGGGTAAATGAAGCCATCTTTTAATAGTTTTTCTACATCTTCTCTTATGGCAGCAGATTTGTTAGTATTTATTAGGCGTAACTTCTGTCGCACACGTTTAATATTTCAATAGGTTTATATCTCATTTTCAACAATCCTATGATCGATGCCCGACATTTCCTCATATGACCAAGTGAACACATCACGAAACTCTTTGAATAGAGCAGTATATTGTATGATTTCCTTAAGAGATAAATTGGCACCTATATTGATATTTTTTATGATGCCAGGATTAATGTATATATCGATAAGAATGGTTTTCAAAATGTTTTCCAAATTTCCTTGCAAAAGCACATTGTATGTTTGGACAGGGAATTGGTACTTTTTCATATCGTCGTCAAGGTAAAAAATTCCAAGTGTAGCCTCTAATGAATATAACTTAGAAAGAAATGATGACATATGATGCGTGTCCTCCGAGGGTTGTTGTGAGAGGTTCATGATTTCAAGGATAGCTTCATCAAATGAAAAGGTTTGATCCGAGAGGTCATGAGTGTTGGTAGTATTGATATCCCATACGGGCAATATATATGGATCATATTCGTCCCTTGGAGAAGGATTTTGATCCAAGTCTACTGCAGTCATTTGGATTGCTTGATATGAAAATTATACGGCAAACAAGGGTGTACTACTCACTGTTTCATCAAGTTCTTCGGAATGTATTTCCTTTCCTTTACTAGTTTTTATTTGGATGTCCTCTATTGTAGTTCCATTTGATGAAGTGAACCAATCATTGTAGTGTATTTAGAAAAAATTGTTAACGGAAAATAAACTTATGATGTAATGGTGAAAAATGGAGCAGTTTGAGGGGTAGATGTTGGTGGTGGGAATGTGAAGGTTCCCATGAGGGAAGAATATTTGAACATCTCTACTCCAATTATTGAATCACCATTTTTGAATCCCCCACAAAAGGTACATTCGAGTGGATACTAATTGTAGTTGTGCAGTAATCTAACTGATCGATTGTAACAATCTTCCCTTGGTTGGGGGACCGAATCACTCGAAATACTAAAGATACTACTGTTGTGATTGAATGTATCCAACTATGGCCCAATAGAAGATTGTAATAAATGGGTGCATATACTACATCAACATCAACCTGAACAATTTTACTTCCCAATTCAATTGGGCAAGCTGTAATAAGTCCATGAGGTGGGACCTAGTGTCCATCAAATGCTTTGATTATTGTGTGGGATGGTGCTAAAATGGGTGATCCTAAATCTTTCCAACATCCTATTGACATGACACAAGTAGAGCCTCCTTTTTCTATAACAATTTGAAAATATTATTCACATGTGAGACCACTTTAATCTAGAAAGCAGTATACAATGGAAGCCTACATGTTGACTGTCCTAAATTGAAGGTGATTAAATTAGTATCATTTGGATCGATTGCACCAATGGAAGAAAATAGTGTTTTTCCTCTGAGTCGGACAACTTTGTAATACCTCCAAGGTCGACATGGGACAAAGGCTCTTGAGCTAATTCTTCCACTATACTATAGTTTTGAGCTACTCTTGCATTAGGATTATGAGTTATTTTATGTAGAACCCATTTGGGTGGCCAAGGAACTATGTCAATGGTTGGTTTCTCGATGGGAAGAGAACAGTTTGGTTGTGATCTTGACGGGTTTGAAACACTAGATGGTGTATCGTAATAATGAGACCTTGTTTGAACACTAACCTCATGGTCTAACCCAAATATTTTGGAAATAGGTGGATTCCCCCCTTGCAAAGGTATCGATATCGCAGCAACCATTCATTTTTGTTGCGAAAAAAGGTTAATTCAATACAGGAGGTTATTTTGGCCCACTACGTTGAGATAACATACGATGAATGTCGTCCATATGAAGGCGTTGGTGAGTAGGATGATCTCCTTGACAAATCTTGCAAGGATACTTATTTTTTAATTTCTCCTTATTGCCTTCATGTTGATTATTCATATTAGGTGCATCTCCTTCCCCAAAATTAGCATTTGGATTTTTATTTTGTTTCTTCTTTTTTCCTTTTTGGTTCATGGCTTGGACTGTGAGGATTTCCGAAGTTTGGGTAGGATTTGCAGGTTATTGATTTTACTGGCCAGTTGTGGGTTGTAAAGTTTGAACACATACTTGTACCATTTGTTGGGTAAGCTAATCAATTTTATTGATAGAACAAATCACACCATTGGCATGAGTTCCTTTTGGTGGCCTAGATGGATTGGACACAGATCTTGCAACATGAAGTATTAAATCATAAAGTATGACTAATTGTGAATATATCTAATCGATTTGTTGGGCACTCTGAATGAGTTCTTCTTCAGTCATGGATCCTGACATGGCTAAATCTTTGGCAAGAGTATCTAATAATTATTTCACAAACTAGTCTGCTAAGAATTAATCTGGTATTTGTGCTTTAGTAAGCCTGCAAAGTCTCCTCTACTCATGTATATGATCAAATATGTGATTAGAAGTGGATTGCATAAGAGAAGAAAAAAGTTCGGTACTCATCACTTAGCGGACAAGTAATTGAAAGTGTGTCAAAAATAACATAGCTAAAGATGAAAAATCCATGAATGTATTAGGAGGAAATTCTATGTACCATTCGTAGAAGTTCCCGTGAGGATCCGCTGAAACAACCACAACCTAATACTATTATCAACTAGGGAATTGGATGAACACCATAAATGAAAGGTCATCACGTGATTTGATGGATAGTCCCCTCATCGTCCATCAAATTTGGGTATGTATGAAGGAAGTACGGATGGTATGGTTGGCCACCCATTCAAATGTAAAACAGGATCATTGGTCAATCGAGATAAATATAATATATTCAATGTGCTAGAAACGGTGTTATAGAGGAATTTACCACACTTGGTATATCATGCTTTTATGGCCTTCCATGGCCCTCTGTAGACTCTTTGGACCCCCTTTGCTCGAATTATACTTTGATGATCCAAGAAATCACTTAAAAACCACATGTTTGTTGCTATACGTGGGTATTATCTTAAAATCCACATGTACATGCAGCTTTCTCCAATGTAGCCCGCATACATCGGGAAATATGCATAAAAATAAAAACATTTGGTGTTTTCCTCAATGAGTCCTAAATAACTTGACACTTGGCCTTCTATATTCTTGGAAACGCTCTAACTCGACCCTTCACTGCCTATTGAAGGGATATATATTGCGCCTCTTGGATACATTAGAGGAGGAGAACATTTGAGAGCAAGGAAACTATACTTCATTGTTTCCCCATTCATATATGCTTGAGTCATAATCCCATTGTCCTTTTGAGCACACGTTGTTTCTCTTCCCAAGCTTTCCATTACCTTGTGAGCTTGCCATTGAGATGGAGGATTGAAGTGGTGGAGGCCTAGGTAGATGACTCGGTTTCTCCATTTCGGCGAGGTGCCGACAGAGTTTGTCACTATTATCTCTATTCATCATTAATAGAAATATCCATTTCTCTTCCATTAAATGTTTATGACTATGAATATTTTCATCCATGGATGTAGTTATATTTGATTATACATGTTGGATTTATATATGCTAGAATAGGCCTAACACTTAACATATACCATGCTTTATTTGTTCGTTGTTGTTGAGGATGATATGTAGGTACAAGCATGGTTGAAAATATCAACAGGGATCTACTACAACCATCCGAAATAAGGTGTGTTAAGTATCCTTTAGTGTTAGCAGCATTTATCTCTCTTGCATATTGAAGTGGATTGATTTCTGGTGTCATTCAGTCTGTTGTGGTCTACCCCAAGCCATAGGAAGTTTCTCTCTATAACAAACAGTGATAAGATAGGTGTCATCGCAAATGTTTGGTACACAGGTGGAGCTTGTTGCATCCAATGTGCTTGAGTTTGATTAATGTTCTAAGGTGGATTTCCTCCTTGAAAAGGAAGACCCCAAAAATATTGGTTATTCCCTAGAGCTTTTCCATTCCATTGCAGGATGGGATTGAAGGGTGAATTTCCCCCTTACAGAGGTGGACCCCAACAAGGTTTATAGTTTCATGGGAATTTACCATACCATGGATATTTTCCTTTGCTTGAGAATCATTCCAAGGTGGGTTTCCCCCTTGTAGGGGTAGGATCCCGAAAGATTGGTTACTTCCTAGAAACTTACCACTCTCTTGTGGAATGCGATCGATAGGTGGATTTCCCCCTGGCATAGTGGTTTTTGGGGGTGTAGTGTTTCCCATGGACATTGTGCTAGGATTAGTAGGAGGATAACCCCCCAAAGATATTTCCACCTATTTATGGAGGATTACTCCAATTGGCATTTATGTTCCAATATCCATTATTTCCACTATGAATATTACCATTTCATAGTGTGGGGTTTCCCCCATAAGTGGAACCTAGACAAGTATTGGGTAAACCGAAAGGACTCAAATTGAATCCTTGTGTGAGTTTTCCTTGATAAGCCCCACCATATGGGAAACCCATATTTGGTAAGGTACACCCTCCAGTAGGGATACCTATAAATGAAGTAGATGACGTACTTCTAGGATTGGAACCTATAACTGGACCAATCGGCACTGAATTGTTAGTTGAACTTACGCTAGTGAAAATCATATTAACTGTTGGGATTGACAATGAGGTCAAATTGGATATATTATTTCCTCCAAAAACCATTTGATATTGCATGGGTATGGTCCCTTGATCTTATGAAGAATCCAAAGGGTTAAGTATAGGATTTTGCATGTTATTAAAATATGTGAAAATAGGGTTAATGTTATCCAATGACTCACATACAACAAGTATTATCAGGTCTGAAAGATTTAAAAGTGGATTAGCAGGATCAGGTGTATGGAATTCTAATGTTTCAATTTCAAATGGAGCAAGATTATCAATTATTTTTGTAGAAGGTTCAGGATTAGGTTGATGGTGTTCTTCTCTATTATTGTTAATTGAATTTAAAAGTGGTTCAGTATTAAAGTCACCTGAGTTTGGTTTTTTTATTTGTCTTTCTGTTTTAGCAGGCCTTCAAATTCTGGTGACTCACTTTGTTGTCGCCTTGACTAGCGTATCGGGAGAGAAGCCACTTTGATGTTTGAGTTTTAGAATTTTTCTGTTTAAGTGTAAAATATATGTTGAAAATACAGTCCAACAATTCTAAAGGCAATATGGACTCAACAACAAAAAAAGTGTCCACCCGACTAAAATATCCCAATGAAACAGCAAGCAAACTTCTTTCCAAAAAAATGAAGTTCAGTGAAAAGTTGGATTTAGAAGGACTTCCAAAACTAGTAGCTCCTGGGGGATCTCAAGCCTCGGTAATTACTAAATAGTGAAGGTATGAGAAATAGTTACAATATTCTTGAATAACGAAAGGTGCAAGTGTTATCTCTTGGATATTTACCCTCCTAAGGAGCTGAAACAAACTTGTGTATGTCTCATGTATTGCAAGTATTCCCCACTTATAGCATCCTGTGTGATGCCCTGGGAAAAGAAACTATGGTTACCATTTCACAATTGATGGTCTAGTGGGACGGCTTTCAGTCTAGGATAAATCACATAGACTATATATCTCAAGAAAGTGACATCACCCTAAGGACTTATCACTTAATTGAAATACTATAATGTGCTCATATCCCACCAAAAAAGAAAGAGAGGGGTACCACTCTTACAAATTCAGATTGACCTCATGCTTAACGTATGTGTTAGAAGCTCTTTCCTAACATGCACTCTTTGCTACTAATGGATTTTATTTCTATTTTTTCAATACTTGTTTCATATATATGTGGATTTGGAGTGTTAATTCGCAACCCTGATCCATTGCCTTAGCCTAATCTTGTTGGTGATATAAAAAAATAGAATCTTGATTGGTTTTAGATTAAGCATTAATTTTAAAGGTAATATGTTTAGTTTCGAGGAGTGATGGTGAAACTTATAGTGTTTGTGACTCACAATATTGAACCAATCCAATGCATAAATGCTCTTAAATATATCCTTTATTTCAATAAACTTCTATACTATGGAAAAGTAAGATGTTCTTTGAGGTCCTTTCAAAATTGCATGTGTTTCCAACTTTTGAAATGTTTAATAATAAGTGTACCTAAATTAAGTAGAATGTTGAATGGATTGAAAAAGTTAATGCAAAAAAATTAATGAGTCTTTGAGGTTTTAGAATCAATTTGTCTTTCTTTGAATTATTAGTAAACTCTTCAGGTTTGTTCAACAATTAACTCAACATAAATATGATTTCAAATATTTGCATGGGGGATCCATGTTTCTTGTTCACAAGATCATCTGAAAGTGCAAGTGAAGAGGATACACAGAGCTCTTTAGAATCTTATGAAAAACAACTATTACACCTAAGATCATTATTTCTCATTCACAAGTCCACCCTAAACTTCAAGTGAAAAGGATATGTAGGGCTCAAAAAATATATGCTTCAACAACAAAGTCTACATTATTACACTTGAGATCCCTTTTTCTCATTCACAAGATCACCCAAGAGTACAAGTGAAGAGGATACATGTGGCTCAAAATTATGCTCAAAAATATTACTAGACCATTACACTTGAGATCCCTATTTCTCGTTCATAAGATCGTCCGAAAGTGTGAGTGAAGAGGATATGTAGGGCTCAAACACAACTTATGACAAAAAAATTGAGAATTGAAAACAAGCTCCTCTAATTGAGCTTTGAGAAATTCAAATTAATCTATCCAAAAAAAATTACTTGAGCAAGTCATTTTCTTATGTTTTCGAGAGAAACTTTTTTGAATTTATCCTAAGTGAGAGGTCCAATTTTTTTGAAAATTTTAGTAATTTTTATTTAATTGATGGTTCTAATTGTGTCTTAACTATGATTTCAAAGTGTGTATATAATCAACAAGTATATTTAATTTCAAAATCAAAGGGCTTAAGGTTTATTAATTTAAAAAAAAATGTGATGTTCATCATTCTTAGATAAATTTTCTTTGCAAAAAATAATTTAAAAGTACCAAATCAGTCAAATTCCCACCCAATAAAATGAAACAATGGATCTAAACACAAAATATCACCTAATACACTCAGACCTAAGTAATATTTAAAAGAAAATTTGAACAAAAACTTAAAAATTACTAATGAAAGTGATCTTTCAAGCTTTTCTAAACAAGATTCAAAGCCTCCAAAATTCAAATGAAATACTTTCTAATTCTCTCAATTATGCTTCTAGTGGGTCCTAACATGTCTTTGGTTTTCATCTTAAGGTCTACAAAGTCTATCTTCATCCCAAACTAAAGGCCTAAAACAGTGATTTAATTTTTTTCATTTTGAAGCTAAATGAATTCAAATCTTTAAAATCCTTAAAAGGTCCCCAAATATTACTCAAATTAGATAAAAATAATCTCTAAAATATTTGTTAAAGGATTCAGAAGCCATCTACGGTAGAAAGAACCAATCCAAATGGTCAAACATTGATGATTCTATATCAAAACAAATCAAGATCACGTGACTTTTATGTGTTGTGGGTGACGCTCTATAGACTTAAGACACAAAGTGTTACTAACGCACCCTGGTAAGGTGAAAAGTGCGTCCCCATGAGGCTGAAACTCTGTTTAAACTAGCCAAGTGCGTCACCCTGGTAAGGTGAAAAGGGCATCCCCATGAGGCTGGCGCTTTGTGTAAACTATCCAGGTGCGTCACCTTACTAAATCTAAAAAACTTGAAGATCTGGGCCCAAATACACTCAAATTTGATGATTTAAAGGTATATCAAGGACAGTTTTAGACTCTTGACTTGAATTAAGGTGTCTAAATACATAAAATAGGCATGAATAGCAATATCTAAAGGAAAGAACACCCAAAAATGAGGAAAAATTCAAGAAATCAAGAATTTAAAACCCCAAGATCTCTAGTGGAGACGCCATTCTGTTAGTGGAGTTTCTACAGGTGAATCTATGTCTTACTCTCATATTTATATTAGGTGGGTGAATCCTAGTTGAAAAATATACAAATCAATTATCACAATTAACCTAAGAACTTAAGCCTTCTTTCATGGATTTTGAGAAGGGGAGGAAGAGAGGAGAATACCTATTGTAGCCTTGAAGTTTGATGGAGTTTCTTGATAGATGATCTTGCATCCCTTTAAATCTCCTTCACACCTACAAATATAAATACAAAAAATCCTTCCTACTATCCTACCAAACAATCTTTAAGACATTCAAACTAGATCTAGTTTCCTACCAATGCAAATTCAAAATAAAACTTGGAGCGAAACCATTGAACAAGAATTCGAGGAAAAACTGAATCAATTCATATTAGATGCATATGAACAAATACTTTCGATCCATGAAGGTTCTTCCTTTTAATTTTCTTATATTTACTCCTCTACCATCCATGCCCTTGATGCCCAAAATACCTTATAGTAGAAACGCCATTTCTAGCTTTCAATTCCTCTGGCATGCCTTTACTCTCATTTTTTGTCCTTTACTTCACCCCAAATGCCTTTCTTATATAGCATTGGTATTTTTTCACCCAATTACTAACCATGAATGTGGGTCTAAAATTTTTCATATTTTTTTATTATTTTCATCAAAAAAAAACCCACTTTTCATAGTTTTTTAGGCATTTAACTTGATTTTCCATGATTTTCAAGACAATTAATACACATGTTGTGTATTTTTCCACTATAGGAGTTATGGAAACTGGGTTTTGGCCCTTAATTGGTCATGGAATTGGGATCTCTAGAGAAATATTTGTATTCAAAAATTTCTTCCTTTGTGGAAGTAGTATTCAGATGAGATAGTAAAGCTCTCAATTGTTCCAGAATTCCAATATTCATGTTGCAGGCGAAATAAAAATATGCTTCAAGCCTTCATATCTTAAGGGTGTTAAATTGATTTTTAACAAGCACCTCAACTTGTGACCCACCTATAATCATAGTACCCAAGAATGATGGGACTTGAAGGATGTGTATTGAATATAAAGATTTGAATAAGATCACCCTCAAGAATCGATACCCTCTACCTAGGATCAATGATTTGATAGATCAGTTGCAAAATGCCAAATACTTCACCAAGTTGGATCTCAAATCAATATACCACCAAGCACAAGTGAAGGAAAAAGACACCTAGAATATTACCTTCAAGACTAGGCAAGCTCTATATGAATGGTAAGTAATGTCTTTTAGTTTTTGTAATGAACCAACTACATGTATGTGTTTGATGAACAATGTACTGTGTCCTTTTATAGATTCATTTGTGATAATATATTCATATTATATATCGGTTTATAGTGATGCCTTGAAAGAGCATATCTCACATTTCAATCAGGTGTTGAAGACCTTGAATAAACATTAGTTGTTGAAAAACCTTAAGAAATGTGAAGTTGCTCAACATTCCTTGGTCACATTTAGGGTATGTGATTTGTGGAAGAAAACTTAAGATTTAGTCTAAAAAGATGGAATCCATAACTAAGTGGCTAACTCCTACAAATGTCACTGAAATTATGAATAGTTTTTTTTGGGCAAGCGGGGCACAATACATTCAGAAGTTTATAGCTTCCTTTCTGATTTTGGTTGCACCTCTCCATTCCAAAATAGCCAACAACAAGGGGTTATAGTGGGGAAGGAATTAACAAAAATACTTTGAAGAGCTCAAGCAAAAGATCAGTCGACCATTAATTCTTGCATTTATGAACTTGCAGAAGCCTTTTGAATTGGAGACAAATGCAAGTGGGTATGATATGGGAGCAATTTTGATGCAAGAAGGGATTCAAGTATGCTACCATTCTAAAATTTTCATGGTGGAGTATTGAACCACCCTACATATGACAAAGAACTATATGCATTGGTTCAAGTTGTTAAGAAGTAGACACACTATATGTGGGAAAGGATACCATCATTCACATTGATCGCTAGTCACTGCAATATTTGCAGGTCCAGAGTAAGCTACAACAAACATGAAACTACAAGTGGATGGGATTTTTACAGTGATTCCATCTAATCATAAAATATAAGAAGCAAAATACAAACAAAATTATAAATATGCTCTCAAGGCCACCTACATCCAAGATCACAACTTTCGGTACTCTTATGCAAATTTAACCTTCACCCATGATGCATACAAGGAACCTTCACCCATGATGCATACAAGGAACCTTCACCCATGACACATACAAGGAGGAATACACAGAAGATGGGGTATTCAAGGAGGTATTTAATCAGCTACAAGGCCAATTCCATGTATAAAAAGTTGACAAGAAGGCTAAAAATCAACTCCAAGACAGGTTACTCTACAAGTTGGACAAGCCATGTGTTCCTAAACGTGAGAGATTACAAATCATGAGAGACGCTCACACCTCCAAGGTTGTAGGGCATTTTGGTGTTGGAAAGACAGTTTCCAACTTACAAAGATATGTTTATTATCCTAAAACACAAGATGCAGCTCGATTCATTAAAGGATGCATACTTGTTGTACAATCAAGCCCAATAATATGTAACTAGGTTGATACCATCCCATACATGTTCCTACGAGATCATATGAGAGCATCTCCATGGATTTTGTGGGTGGTATTCCAAAGACTAATAAGAAACATGACTATTTATTTGTGGTGGTTGATAGATTCAGAAAAATGTGCATTTTTATGCCTTGTAAAAATACAATCAAAAGGTGATAAGAAACAAACATGTTCTTTGAACAGATTTGGGTGTACTTTGGGATACAAAGGAGTATCACCTCAAACATGGATACTATATTCCTCGGTACATTTTGGACTACACTTTGGGAAAAGATGGACACTAAGTTGAAGATACCTACCTCATTCCATCCACAAACAGTTGAGCAGAAACAAGTAGTCAACAGGAACTTGGTACAACTTTTGAGGGGTTAAAATCAAAATCATTTGAATACTTTGGATGAAAAATGATCTACATCTAGAACTACTATAACAATGTATTCCACACTTCCATTGCAAATCCCCCTTTAGAAACTTGTTTTGGGTATCTGCCACCTTCACCTCTAGATATTGTTTATGGATAGGAAGGAGTGAGGGAAGACACCACAGGTAAATCATTAATAACTAGAAAATCCATTGATAAGATCAGGAAAATTCATTTACAAGTACAAGAGGCACTAAATAGGTCACATGAAAAGTCCAAGGCAAGACATGACCAACACATGGTTGAAAAAACATTCAAGGTGGGAGACAAAGTTTGGTTGCACTTGAATAAGGTAAGAATACAAGGTATTGGTAAGAAGATAAAGGAATTATGATAAATTCACTTTCAATCATCAGAAAAGGTGGAATATAATTCCTACAGACTTCATCTGCACTTGTATATGTGCATTTACTTAGTAGTGAATGTGGAAAATCTAAAACTCTATGAACCGTCCATGTTGAACCAGGAACATGAGCATGTCTTACCTTTTGTGGAGGAATTGGCACTAGAAGCTCAGGTAGAGTAGTATAAGGCATGATTTTGCAAAGGAAATCAAGAAAAACCATGTGAGGACAATATAAACTCTAGGAGGTGGGGTTAAAAAGACAACTTCTTGGAAAGGATAAGTATTATTCCAAAGAGAAGGTAGAGGAGAATTTTCCTCACCTCATTTAGTAAAATATTTTTGGGAACCAAAATCCTCCCAAGATGGGGAGGTGTGATTCGAAATTGATCAATATACATTTTTATTATCTATGTTGATGCTTTTTGGGTTGAAATATTGGATGAATAGGCTTGTAGGGCCCATTTTAAGGGCAAGTCTCACTTTGCAGATTTTGGGTCTATAACCTTTTAGGGCATGTTTGAGGGTATAAATGATGTTTTTTTAGGTCAAAATTTTCATCGCTTTGTGATGTCCATTCACATGATTCTACGTCCTGAGACCTTTCTAATGATCCAATAATTTCATCAAACAAAGACTGTATGAAAACGTTATGTCTCCCACAAGTTAACCACCATGGTACCAAGTGGATTCCACATCAAATCCCATTTCTTACACATGTGGAACTATTCATGTACAGACTTAAGAATATTCAAGGAGTTTCAATACCCTAACCCTAATTGGTATTTGGAGCATGTAAAAACCCTGGACGACTATCGGGCAATGTTAAATGCCGATCCATTAGGAGAAGAAGGGGATCCCCATTATTTTGGGGTTAATGTATCATTCCATAGTTTATAAACAATGTGGGAATGGATACTAGAGTTAAACAAAGGAGACAAAATACCCTATAGGAGATATTTTGGTTGTAGAGTCAAAGGTAACTCCATTTAGAGTACCATTTCTTTTGTATTTGTATTTTATATGAAAGATAAATACATAGTCTTGATTGTTGGTTGGGTTTTTGTACATGTTAGGTTTTCCCAGGGTATATATTTTGTATATCTGTGCTCTAGTTATTTTTCTTTTAGTTCCTGTTATTTATCAATTTAATGGAAAATAATCTAATAAAAATAAATAAATTCTAAGATCTGTTATGATGAATTGTTCCAGTGGAATATCCATGACAATTCATAGATTAAGTAAACATCAAACCCCACAAGTTTTTTAATTAGGTATCCAAGAATACAACATGCCTCCCTATCACCTAATTCTACGTCAAGACTTTACACAAATGAATCATGAAACCAAGGGTATGCATGCCTGAATAGGTCTCACATCCATATGCACATTTACATTTTGATTAAATAAAAATCCATAAAAAAAACCTTACAACACGGATATTTGATTACTTCTTCATCGTCTATATTTCATGTGCTTCTTCCACCTTTTTACAGGTATGGAATTCCTCCCTTTCTCCTACACAACCTTATATATTATTTTCTTCAAGGAAACTAGATTGTCTCCCACTATCATGTCCATGATATCTCGATCCAAAAATACAAGTAGTAGTTTTCACATCACCAACTATGTCATTTTTCTTACTTACAACCTCTCAGATTAAGACAACCCCTGCATTTTCCATGTGGTCAAGAATTTCAATGGACTGAACAATGAAAATTCCATCATTCATCACTCTCAACAGTACAAACTTGTCCAACACAACATTTCTCCCTCTTGGTCCCAATGTAACACCCATGATGTCGGCCAATCTATCAATGCCACTCTACACTATTGCACGCAAAACTTAGTATTTGATAGTTAGTAGTCAGAATCCTCAATCTAGTTTGCATTCTAGTCAAAATCCTTAATGAACCTCTCAAACCAAGACATGCAGGTTCAGTGGCAATGTCTTTCTCCCATTCTCATAAACACTGCTACATGGATTAGAGTAACCAACAAAAGCATTGAACTACACCTCCTCCAACGACTCACTGCATCTACCCATGGCTTTGATACTATATGTTAGAACCTATAAGCATGACAAGAGAAATAAAATGAATACGAAGCAATCACACTGCAAGACAAAGAAAGTTTTTTTACTTGGAAACCTTTTTTTGGAAAAACCAACAACCAATACATATCTATTATCCTTACCAATCCATCCAAAATTGATCAGCCATAGGCATCTTAGAATGGATCTACTCAAGCCTTTAAATATGATTCATTACATGCTAATACAATGGGTTACCCAAAACCATGGGCATGTAAACCACCAATATTGACCTATCATGGTTGCCTCACTCACTCTATAAAATAGTCACGATTAACCAAACGCAGTGTACCAACCATAATATGTATCTTAGGAAGAATATAGCTAGAGATGAGCATTTTGGAGTCAGTACTATAATTTGGGCCCTTTCATGGACCATTTTTGCATTGCATTATGCTCCATTTTTTTTGTATATACACGTTCTACAGTAAGGTTGCAACTTCTATATTTTTTTATAAATATACAAAGTACTCATTCTTGTTGATGTAGTAGTTGTGTGAGGCATCCTCATAAAGTCGGTACCAAAATAAATATGAATACAACACTTACTATGCACACCTAAAGAGAAATTGACTCAGTAAAAGAAGACAACTCAGCACCACTTGAAAAGTGAAATTGTTAAACAAGAAAAAGTATAATAGAAGAAACCCTCATCATTTCTCACCAAGCAATTTCACTCCAAGCAAGAGACAAGTTCACTATTGCAGGAAGAGAAGAATTTTCTGGGGTTCGCTACTATTGGAGGAGTTTATCTCTTATTCTTGGGGTTTATCTCTCTGCTATTTGTGATTACTATGTATTTGGATGTGCATTTCTCTACGAACTAATAATATATATAAGAAGGTTGTTGAGTTTTCTCCCTTTGTGGTTTCCCATGTCAAATCTATGTGTCTATTGTTTTTGTGCTTGGTTATTCTTTTAGTGATCTTATTTATTGTGTTACAATTGAAATTATGATGTTATCTATAAAAAACTAGCATTGTATAAGAGAGGTGCTAAAATAAGCCATTATCAAGAAATGAGGCTTCATATTCTAGAGCCTTCCCACCACGTTTTGTCTTAAAGAAAGCATTAAGAAATCCACCCTAGGAGGGCGCACCTTTCTCTGGAAACAAAAATCTAGATGGGTGAACCTTCAGTTTTTGACCTAATTCTATCAAAGATCAAGATCTAGGATTTCTTGGTTCAAACCCTTCTATCCACAAATCTAGGAGAAAGAAATTTTGTTCAGCTCACCCTAGGAGGGTGCATTTATCTATGGAAGCATATTTCAGATCCGAGAAATTTTGACTTATTCTCTGTAGGAATTAGGAAACTAGGGTTTCTAGTTTTGTTTTTTTATGACCACTAATTTGACTATAAAATATTGTTTTGGAGATCCCCTGAGGAGGGTGCATCTTTCCTTAGGGTCATATTTCTCATTTGTCAAGCTTCAAATTTTGACCCTCTCCTGCTAGGGTTTCCAAATCAGAATTCAGATCTCAATGTTCCAGTTAAGATGAATAGTGTGAAGGTGGAAGATAGACTTGATGGGGATTCCATCTTCAACTCATGGAAGTCTAGGGTACTTATTATCCTAAAATAAAATTATCTTCTAAATTTTGTAAATGAAAAGGTACCAAAACCACAAAAAGAAGTATAGAAGACTAAATGGAGGAAGGATGATGCTAAGGCAAAAAGGATCTTGATAGATTCAGTAAAAAACCACTTTGTACCTCATATTTCTCAAAATAAGACAACCAAAAATATGTTTGGAGTATTGAAGAAGTTGTTTGAGAATAGAAACATCAACCAAGATCTTGCCTTAAGACAACAACTGTCCAATATCAATATGAAAAGGTCAGACTCAATTGCTTCCTACCTCATGAAGATCTTTGAGCTAAGAGATCAATTAAGAACCATTGGAGAGATTATTGAAAACAGAGAACTTGTCACAATGACTCTTAATGGTTTCTTCCCTACCTAGGAACCATTCATTCAGAGTATTAGTGAGTGGTCCAAATTTCCCAAGTTTGATCGATTATAGGTTAATTGTACACAAGAAGAAGCTAGACTTGTAGCTAGAGGAATATTACGTGGCACTCAACATGAAGAAAACCATGCCCTTACAGCTCATGCCAAGAAAGGAAAATGTAAGGGAAGAAATGTTTATGGTGGGAAAGACAAAGGTGAAAGATCAAGTCCCATTCCAAAACAAAAGAAGTAGAAGCATCTTTCTCATATTCAAAGCTTCAGATGTCTGAAGTATGGTCACTATGCCTAACAATGTTGCAAATCAAAGAAGAGAAAACACAAAGCCTCAACTACTAATATCGATGAAGATACTCCACACAAGAGGTCAAGGAATGATGATTCTGAAGAAAGTGCAAAAGACCGTTGAAAGGGGTTCTTCTTTTAGTACACTTTATGTGTACACCAATGTTTGCATTAGCTAGATGATTATCATTAGTGATATATGAAGATCCAGGCTGCAATTTCTTCAATGGGATTCCGTCAAGAAAGAAGATGAATATTAGAGGATTCCCATGACTTCTACAAGGAGACAGATATCAAGAGGGAGCCCACGAAACAACAAAAGATAAATATTTGTTTTGGATTATCATTTGTAATTTCTCTTATAGATCAGATCTGTATGTTTTGAACATATCTTCATAACAGTTGTATACAGATCTGTTTACCCGAGAATCAGGAAGGGTGATATAATTTTATGTTGTGGATTTCATTTTATGTAGATAATTGGATAAGTAGCCTATAGTGATGCATAACATTCAATGACCCCTTGATGGAGTTAGTCTAGGATGAAACCTCTTTTCTAACATGCCGATAGTTGTGCACACTCTCGATAGGGTGTTCTGGTGGATATGGAAGGCATCTAGATAGTTATCAAGTCTATTTGAAATATTTATGGATGTTGTGTTGAAGCATTGGCTAATGTGCTTACTTAATGTGTGAAATATTGCATTGAAATTGAATCTCATGATTATGCAATGTTGCTAACTATCTGATTGAATTTGACTTGTAGGGAAATACCATATGCTATGGCCTACAAGAGAAGGATGATGAGACTTGTTCAGAAGGAGAAGTGATGGGCATATAGATCTCATTAATATTCAGTGTTCGAGAGAGAGTAGAATGCTTAGAAGTGGGAAGATTCTAGGAGCATGGCTTCCATGATAAAGTGAGAAGCACTAACAACAAATAGATGTGGATCTAGTATATATAGTAATATGTGGACACGTGACCCACAAGTCTAGAGGATCTCGTATGGATATTAACGATTGGGAGCAGGATGCTTCAACGAATGTCAGTATCTCTACTACAGATGTTCATTCTTTCAATGATTATGAGGACAGTTGGCTCCTAGTTGGAGTCATTGCATATTCTAGAAGTGACTAGAATTTCTTGTATCAAAATGGAAAATTAGGATGCTCTCCATGTTAGTCTTAGAAGACGAAAACTTCTCAGTTGATTCTTAAGGATTTACACATCCATTCATTTAGACATGTTCCTCGGGATTAAGAACATATTGTTGATTTTGAACTCTTATTCATGATGCTATCTACTGGTGATCTACTCCTCACCAAGATAGAGAGACTTATTGTCAAATACAGAGGGAGTCGGCCTATGAGTTTGAGATAAATATCTTGGTCAATTCAATATTAGGGGAATTTTGACGTAAAAAATGGGCATCAAAAAAAATGTACTATCAAAAACAGCTTTACAATAATCAATCAAATTCTAGAGAATGTCATCATCCCTTATGGTTCAGATGTCATTGCTTGAGTTAAAGTTGCTTACTTGTCAAATTCTAAATGGTGGATGAAAATCCATGGTTAACCATACTCATAATGGAAAAAATACTCATAGCGTACTTTCAAATATAATATTCATGTACTTAGTACTCTTAAAATATTTTTACTTTAAAGTACTTTCTCTTTTGAATATAACAATTTATTATTAATCAAAAGTCAACATAAATTCAAAAACAACATCATGATTTAGTACTTTTGGATTTTATATTATAAATAAATTTTATTCTATATATAAATTTTTATGACATAATAAAAGTATTATATATTATATCACATCATATATTATAACTTTTAATCTGAGATATATGTACATTATAATATATATGATATTATATTTTAATATAATGTATATTATATTATATTTTACTATAATATATAATGTTTTATATAATTACATAATAAAGATTAAAATTTAATATTAAATGTGTAAATATATAAAATAAATAATTATTAATGTGAATTATTTATTTACAAAAGTTAATTTAGGTTTACAATTCAAACCTAAAATGTTTTACTTTATTTTATTTTATGAGTACTTTATTTTAGTACATTTATATATTCAAAAGTATTCATGTTTCTAGTCATATCAAGGCTTATTTTTTATTAATTTTATTTGTGCACATCTTTTCACTTTAACTTAACCATAGTTACATGAGTTGTAATACAAAATGTGAGTTGTAAATATATATTGCCCACAAAATGACAAACTTACAATATTTTATTATATCTCTTATGAGGCTCATTTTAGACCTCTAAACTCCCTTAATGATTGGTGGTGTGCTTAGAACTCGATGAGGTCTTCCTCTGTAAGTACATGACTACACCGATGGTAACAAATATGAAGAAGTCGATTGATATGGATCTCATTGTACATACAATTAAGAGGACCCTTGATGTACCTAATTGTCATGGAGAAAGATGCTTGGATGTAGAGGGAGCAGGATGCTCAGATGCAGAGCGAGCAAGGCGCTCTAGCACAGAAAGAGATGGGATGAGATTGAAGACCGATGTCTACAGCATTGGGATGGGAAGATCAGTCCCTAGTTACTCACACCATCTTCCAATAGATTGATACATCTAACATTTCCTTATATTCACCATGTAACTTGGATAAGGGTAGAAGAGTCGAAATGGGGCATTTACTTCTCCCAAACACTCTATGACGGAGGAGGGAGATTAGTTCCTAGATGACTCAAAATGGAACAGTACCTTCTCCCAAACACTCTGTGATGGACTGGGGAGATTAGTCCCATGTTGACTCTCTGATTAAAAGGGAAGGTTGATTTTTATTAGTGCATTATCCTAAACACTCTATGATAGAGTGGGGAGATCTCTCGGACACCCTATGAAGGGGTGGAGAGACCACTGCATTCTCTCAGACACACTGTGATGGAGTGGGGAGATCTCTCGGACACCTTATGAAGGGGTGGAGAGGCCACTGCATTCTCCCGAACACTCTGTGACTTAGTGGGGATATCTCTCAAACATCCTGTGATAGAATGGAGAGACTAGTGCATTCTCCCAGACACTCTGTGACTAAGTGGAGACATCTCTCGGACATCCTGTGATGATGTGGAGAGGTTGGTGCATACGGGTACATGTATATTACATGTAGGTTCTCTTATGGACAAGATTGATTTAGTACATGTTGACTCCCCGATGGACTAGGTTGAGTTGTTGACTCCTCGATTGACTGAGTAGAGTTGTTACATGTAGACTACACAATGGAATAGGTTGAGCTGGTGCATGTTGACTACCCAATGGACTGGGTAGAGTTGTTGATGTTGGAAAATGATAATTCTAAAGGTTCCCCCTCATTTTTTTGGTGTGAGTGTGATGAGGGGGACTTATGTAAAGGCTTTGTCCTTTGTATATTATGTAAAAAAATATTTTTTATATAAATAAAGTGTTTATGTTTTATACTTCATAAAGTGGGTCATTTTTAAAGACGTATATAATAATTAATGAATTTAAAGTGAATGTAATGCTGACCCGTGATTTTTATACTTAATCTCAACCCATGATTAGGGCAGTTCGAGATGGTAGTTACAAATTTGAAGTATAAGACAATGAGAAAAGACATTAAAGGACACACTCACCATTAGAGAGGAAGAAGAAGAATGTGAAGACTCAAAGAAGAGATACCCCAGCAACAGTGGCATGATTTCCAAAAAGAAGAGCAACAACACATTTTCCAAGTCATCCTAGATCATATATTGTAGACCGTACAACAAGTAGACACACATGTGAGGGCACAATTACCAAGAAAGTTGGTGTGCATTAAATGTTGGTTGTAGAGTCCATACAGCATTCATTACAAGCACGTCTAGGAATTGTTTTCAAGGCATAAGGTATAGTAGACTATTGCAAGTCGTATTGACACATGTGGGGGTCATACAACAGAAAGTACAGTTGTTGTCTGCATGGAAAACAAGGTAGTTTGTTGTTGTCAATAAATTTGGAATTTTGTCAGTGAGGGTTGAAATAATTTCTTGTGTTGAAAATTTCTGAGTACTCTTCTTTAATGAGAAATTGTTCTTCAGGGTTTTCCCCAAGTTGGGGTTTTTCTCAGTCATTTGACCAAAACATCTTTGTACAATGTGTTTGCTTCAATTTCAGTGGTTGAAAAATGTCTTTGAATTTGTGGTTTTCATTTCAAAGTTTATTAGTAATTTTAATTAAAGCCCTAAACATTCAAAGTGTTTGATATAATGCATGTATAAGAAGTTTTATGCTTATGTCATTTTTCTTCATGGTATCAGAGCAAACTGAAGTATTGATCAATCTAGTGTTTCACAATTAAGAAGTGTAGAAGGAAGTGGTGTGGTATTCTTTATGTTATTGTTGTTGTAGGTTGTTTTCCAATGATGAGCATGAGGTTTGAGGATAGGCTAGATGAGGTATCCAACTATATCCCATGGAAAGTAAGAATTAATGTCGTATTAAAATAGTGGAAGATTTGCAGTTTTGCAAACACTAAGAGGAATAAACCAATAGATCAGGGTGAACTTGAAGAGTTTGAATCCGTTGAAGTTAGGGCCCATAGAGTTATCCTGGATGGAGTAAAAGACCATCTCATTCCCCATTTAGCAGAAAAGAAAACAACTAAAGACATGTGGGATGCTTTGAACCAGTTGTTTGAAGCCAAGAACGAGAATCGCAAAATGGAACTAAAAGACAAGCTACACAATGTCAAAATTAATTAGGGTGAGGGTGTAGCCTCCTACTTGACTCATGTGGCACAAGTTAAAGACAAGTTGGCAACTATAGGAGAGATTGTTCCTAATTCAGAGTTGGTGAGGATAGCCTTGAAGGGCTTCACCAAGAAGTGGGAGGTCTTTGTGAAGTGCATTGTAGGTAGAGAAAAGATTCCCAATTGGTCCAGATTGTGGGATGGCTTTACTCCAGAGTAGATCCGAGAAGGGTCTCAGGGTGTTCAGGTCAGTGAAAAACTGGAGAAAAACGTAGCACTTGCAACAAAAGAAAATAAAAAGAATAAATACATTAGTCAATTCAAGTGTTATCATTGTGGTCATATGGGACACTATGCCTCTAAGTGTCCTAAGAAGAAGAAAGGGAAGACAGAGAAAGATTTAGTAGCAACTGCAGCAATAGAAGACTTTGCAGCAAGTTCAAGCAAGAATTTTCACTGGTCTATATTGACTCTAGTGTAGGATGTTATTCCTTTGAGCATGTATGGATTGTTAACACTGGGTCATCTAGACACATGACTGGAGTCTATTATGCATTTCATATTATCACGGAGGTGGGACCAGGACACTATTCAGATGACTATCGACAGTCCACGGATGGTGATCCAAGGGGTTGGAACAGTCAGGTTCCAATTAGACCTTGGTGAGGTCTTGGAGATACACAAAGTGCTCTTTGTTCCTAGGATGAGAGTTAGCAAAATCATCCTTAGAGGATGAGGGTTATGGGATGATGGTGAGATATGGTCATGTTTTCTTGTATTGGAGAGATGATTCAATTGATACTACAATTTTGATTGGAGATCGCAATGACAAGTTATATGTTTTGAGAGGGCATGTTGTACGTCCAGGCATAAGTGGGTGGTTGTTAGTGCCAGAGGGTGGGGCGGGAGATGCACATGATAGTCATGTGATTTACATTCCTTTTGATGAGGAGAGTGATTGTTCCTGGATCACTAACAGAAGACTTATCAAGTCCAGTGGTGGTGGTGGTGAGAAGGATGATGAAGCTCAGGTGGAGTCTTATGATTTAGAGTTTTAGTTCAGAGTCAGGCACTTGTCTCCAAGAAGGATTCCTGAGTGGGAAAGAGTTGTTTCAAGAGTCAAAGCTAGAGATTTAGATGGCGTTGTGGACCTTCCTCGTTAGAAAAGAGTGTTGGAAAATGATAACCCTGAAGGTCCTCCCTCATGTTTTTGGTGTGAGCATAATGAGGGGGACTTATGTAAAGGCTTTCTCCTCTGTATATTTATGTAAAAAAGTGATTTTTATATAAATAATATGTTTATGTTTTATACTTCATAAAGTGGGTCATTTTTAAATACGTATTTATTAATTAATGAATTTAAAGTGAATGTAATGATGACCCTTGATTTTAAACTTAATCTCAACCCATGATTAGGGTAGTTCGAGATGGTAGTTACAAATTTGAAGTAAAAGACAATGAGAAAAGACATTGAAGGACACACTCACCATCGGAGAGGAAGAAGAAGAATGTGAAGAAGAAAGAAGAGATACCCTAGCAACAGTGGCATGATTTCCAAAAAGAGGAGCAACAACACATTTCCCAAGTCATCGTAGATCATTTATTGTAGACCGTACAACAAGTAGCCACACGTGTGAGGGCACGATTCCCAAGAAATTTGGTGTGCATTAAATGTTGGTTGTAGAGTCCATACAGCATTCATTACAAGCACGTGTGGGAATTTTTTTCAAGGCAAAAGGTACAGCAGACTATTGCAAGTCGTATTGACACGTGTGGGGGTCGTACAATGGAAAGTACAGTTGTTGTCTGCATTGAAAACAAGGTAGTTTGTTGTTGTCATTAAATTTGGAATTTTGTCAGTGAGGGTTGAAATAATTTCTTGTGTTGAAAATTTTTGAGTACTCTTCTTTAATGATAAATTCTTCTTCAAGGTTTTCCCCAAGTTGGGGTTTTTCTCAGTCATTTGACCAAAACATCTTTGTACAATGTGTTTGCTTCAATTTCAATGGTTGAGAAATGTCTTTGAATTTGTGGTTTTCATTTCAAAGTTTATTAGTAAATTTTAATTAAAGCCCTAAACATTCAAAGTGTATGATATAATGCATGTATAAGAAGTTTTATGCTTATGTTATTTTTCTTCATGGTATCAGAGCATACTAAAGTACTAATCAAGCTAGTGTTTCACAATTAAGAAGTGCAAAAGGAAGTGGTGTGGTAGTCTTTATGTTATTGTTGTTGTAAGTTGTTTTCCAATGATGAGCATGTGGTTTGAGGATAGGCTGGATGAGGTATCCAACTATATCCCATGGAAAGTAAGAATTAATGTCGTATTAAAATAGTGAAAGATTTGGAGTTTTGCAAACACTAAGAGGACTAAACCAATAGATAAGGGTGAACTTGAAGAGTTTGAATCCCTTGAAGTTAGGGCCCATAGAGTTATCCTGGATGGAGTAAAAGACCATCTCATTCCCTATTTAGCAGAAAAGAAAATAACTAAAGACATGTGGGATGCTTTGAACCAGTTGTTTGAAGCCAAGAACGAGAATCGCAAGATGGAAATGAAAGACAAGCTACACAATGTCAAAATTAATTAGAATGAGGGTGTAGCCTCCTACTTGACTCGTGTGGGACAAGTTAAGGACAAGTTGGCAACTGTAGGAGAGATTGTTCCTAATTCAGATTTGGTGAGGATAGCCTTGAAGGGATTCACCAAGAAGTGGGACGTCTTTGTGAAGTGCATTGTAGGTAGAGAAAAGCTTCCCAATTGGTCCATATTGTGGGATGGCTTTACTCCAGAGTAGATCCGAGAAGGGTCTCAGGGTGTTCAGGTCAGTGAAAAAGTGGAGCAAAACATGGCACTTGCAATAAAAGAAAATAAAAAGAATAAAGACATTATTCAAGTCAAGTGTTATCAGTGTGTTCATATGGGACACTATGCCTCTAAGTGTCCTAAGAAGAAGAAAGGGAAGACAAAGAAAGATTTAGTAGCGACTGCAGCAATAGAATACTTTACAGCAAGTTCAAGCAAGAATTTTCCTTGGTCTATGTTGACTCTAGTGTAGGATGTTCTTCCTTTGAGCATGTATGGATTGTTAATAGTGACTCATATCGACACATGAATGGAGTCTATTATGCATTTCATATTATCACGAAGGTGGGACCATGACACTATTCAAACGACTATTGACAGTCCACAGGTGGTGATACGAGGGGTTGGAGCAGTCAGGTTCCAATTAGACCTTGGCGAGGTCTTGGAGATACACAAAGTGCTCTTTGTTCCTAAGATGAGGGTTAGCAAACTCATCCTTAGAAGATGAGGGTTATGGAATGATGGTGACATATGGTCATGTTTTCATGTATCGGAGAGATGAGTCAGTTGATACTACCATTTTGATTCGAGATCGTAGGGACAAGTTATATGTTTTGAGAGGGCATGTTGTACGTCCAGGAATAAGTGGGTGGTTGTTAGTGCCAGAGGGTGGGGTAGGAGATGCACATGATCGTCATGTGATTTACATTCCTTTTGATAAGGAGAGTGATTCTCCCCAAAGCACTGACAGAAGACTTATCAAGTCCAGTGGTGGTGGTGGTGAGAAGGATGGTGAAGCTCAGGTGGATTCTTGTGATTCATAGTTTTAGTTCAGAGTCAGGCACTTGTCTCCAAGAAGGATTCCTAAGCAGGAAAGAGTTGTTTCAAGAGTCAAAGCTAGAGATTCAAATGGCGTTGTGGATCTTCCTCGTTAGAAAAGAGTGTTGGAAAATGATAACCCTGAAAGTCCTCCCTCATGTTTTTGGTGTGAACATAATGAGGGGGACTTATGTAAAGGCTTTGTTCTCTGTATATTTATGTAAAAAAGTGATTTTTATATAAATAATATGTTTATGTTTTATACTTCATAAGTTGGTCATTTTTAAATATGTATTTATTAATTGATGAATTTAAAGTGAATGTAATGATGACCCTTGATTTTTAAACTTAATCTCAACCCATGATTAGGGTAGTTCAAGATGGTAGTTACAAATTTGAAGTATAAGACAATGAGAAAAGACATTGAAGGACACACTCACCATCAGAGAGGAAGAAGAAGAATGTGAAGAAGAAAGAAGAGATACCCCGGCAACATTGCCATGATTTCCAAAAAGAGGAGCAACAACGCATTTCCCAAGTCATCCTAGATCATTTATTGTAGACCGTACAACAAGTAGTCACATGTGTGAGGGAACAATTCCCAAGAAAGTTGGTGTGCATTAAATGTTGGTTGTAGATTCCATACATCATTCATTACAAGCACGTGCGGGAATTGTTTTCAAGGCAGAAGGTACAGCAGACTATTGCAAGTCGTATTGACACGTGTGGGGGTCATACAACGAAAAGTACAGTTGTTGTCTGCATGGAAAACAAGGTAGTTTGTTGTTGTCATTAAATTTGGAATTTTGTCAGTGAGGGTCGAAATAATTTCTTGTGTTGAAAATTTCTGAGTACTCTTCTTTAATGAGAAATTCTTCTTCAGGGTTTTCCCCAAGTTGGGGTTTTTCGCAGTCATTTGACCAAAACATCTTTGTACAATGTGTTTGCTTCAATTTCAGTGGTTGCGAAATGTCTTTGAATTTGTGGTTTTCATTTCAAAGTTTATTAGTAAATTTTAATTAAATCCCTAAACATTCAAAGTGTTTGATATAATGCATGTATAAGAAGTTTTATGCTTATGTCATTTTTCTTCATGGTATCAGAGCATACTGAAGTACTGATCAAGCTAGTGTTTCACAATTAAGAAGTGCAGAAGGAAGTGGTGTGGTATTCTTTATGTTATTGTTGTTGTAAGTTGTTTTCCAATGATGAGCACGTGGTCTAAGGATAGGATGGATGAGGTATCCAACTATATCCCATGGAAAGTAAGAATTATTGTCATAATAAAATAGTGGAAGATTTGGAGTTTTGCAAACACTAAGAGGACTAAACCAATAGATAAGGGTGAACTTGAAGAGTTTTAATCCCTTGAATTTAGGGCCCATAGAGTTATCATGGATGGAGTAAAATACCATCTCATTCCCCATTTTGTAGAAAAGAAAACAACTAAAGACATGTGGGATGCTTTGAACCAGTTGTTTGAAGCCAAGAACGAGAATCGCAAGATGGAACTGAAAGACAAGCTACACAATGTCAAAATTAATTAGAATGAGGGTGTAGCCTCCTACTTGACTCGTGTGGGACAAGTTAAGGACAAGTTGGGAACTGTAGGAGAGATTGTTCCTAATTCAGAGTTGGTGAGGATAGCCTTGAAGGGCTTCACCAAGAAGTGGGACGTCTTTGTGAAGTGCATTGTAGGTAAAGAAAAGGTTCCCAATTGGTCCAGATTGTGGGATGACTTTACTCCAGTGTAGATCCGAGAAGGGTCTGAGGGTGTTCAAGTCAGTGAAAAAGTGGAGCAAAACGTGGCACTTGCAACATATGAAAATAAAAAGAATAAATACATTAGTCTAGTCAAGTGTTATCAATGTGGTCATATGGGACACTATGCCTCTAAGTATCCTAAGAAGAAGAAAGGGAAGACAGAGAAAGATTTAGCAGCGACTGCAGCAATAGAATACTTTGCAGCAAGTTCAAGCAAGAATTTTCCCTGATCTATATTGACTCTAGTGTAGGATGTTTTTCCTTTGAGCATGTATTGATTGTTAACAGTGGGTCATCTAGACACATGACTGGAGTCTATTATGCATTTCATATTATCACGGAGGTGGGACCAGGACACTATTCAGATGACTATCGATAGTCCACGGGTGGTGATGAGGGGTTGGAACAGTCAGGTTCCAATTAGACCTTGGTGAGGTCTTGGAGATACACAAAGTGCTCTTTGTTCCTAGGATGAGAGTTAGCAAACTCATCCTTAGAGGATGAGGGTTATGGGATGATGGTGAGATATGGTCATGTTTTCTTGTATCGGAGAGATGAGTCAGTTGATACTATCATTTTGATCAGAGATCGTAGGGACAAGTTATATGTTTTGAGAGGGCATGTTGTACATACAGGCATAAGTGGGTGGTTGTTAGTGCCAGAGGGTGGGGCAATAGATGCACATGATCATCATGTGATTTACATCCATTTTGATGAGGAGAGTGATTCTCCCCAGAGCACTGACAGAAGACTTATCAAGTCCAGTGGTGGTGGTGGTGAGAAGGATGATGAAGCTCAGGTGGAGTCTTGTGATTCAGAGTTTTAGATCAGATTCGAGAACTTGTCTCTACGAAGGATTCCTGAGCGGGAAAGAGTTGTTTCAATAGTCAAAGCTAGAGATTCAAATGGCATTGTGGACCTTCCTCGTTAGAAAAGAGTGTTGGAAAATGATAACCCTAAAGGTCCTCCCTCATGTTTTTGGTGTGAACATAATGAGGGGGACTTATGTAAAGGCTTTGATCTCTGTATATTTATGTAAAAAAGTGATTTTTATATAAATAATAAGTTTATGTTTATACTTCATAAGTGGGTCATTTTTAAAGATGTGTTTATTAATTAATGAATTTAAAGTGAATGTAATGATGACCCTTGATTTTTAAACTTAATCTCAACCCATGATTAGGGTAGTTTGAGATGGTAGTTACAAATTTGAATTATAAGACAATGAGAAAAGACATTGAAGGACACACTCACCATCGGAGAGGAAGAAGAAGAATGTGAAGAAGAAAGAAGAGATACCCCAACAACAGTGCAACGATTTCCAAAAAGAGGAGCAACAACACATTTCCCATGTCATCCTAGATCATTTATTGTAGACTGTACAACAAGTAGTCACACGTGTGAGGGCACAATTCCCAAGAAAGTTGGTGTGCATTAAATGTCGGTTGTAGAGTCCATACAGCATTCATTACAAGCACATGTGGGCATTGTTTTCAAGGCAGAAGGTACAGCAGACTATTGCAAGTCATATTTACACGTGTGGGGGTCGTACAATGGAAAGTACAGTTGTTGTCTGCAAGGAAAACAAGGTAGTTTGCTGTTGTCATTAAATTTGGAATTTTGTCAGTGAGGGTCGAAATAATTTCTTGTGTTGAAAATTTCTGAGTACTCTTCTTTAATGAGAAATTATTCTTCAAGGTTTTCCCCAAGTTGGGGTTTTTCTCATTCATTTGACCAAAACATCTTTGTACAATGTGTTTGCTTCAATTTCAGTGGTTGAGAAATGTCTTTGAATTTGTGGTTTTCATTTCAAAGTTTATTAGTAAATTTTAAGTTAAAGCCCTAAACATTCAAAGTGTTTGATATAATGCATGTATAAGAAGTTTTATGCTTATGTCATTTTTCTTCAAGGTATCAGATTATACTGAATTACTGATCAAGCTAGTGTTTCACAATTAAGAAGTGCAGAAGGAAGTGGTGTGGTAGTCTTTATGTTATTGTTGTTTTAAGTTGTTTTCCAACGATGAGCATGCGTTTTGAGGATAGGATAGATGAGGTATCCAACTATATCCCATGGAAAGTAAAAATTAATGTCGTATTAAAATAGTGGAAGATTTGGAGTTTTGCAAACACTAAGAGGACTAAACCAATGGATAAGGGTGAACTTGAAGAGTTTGAATCCCTTGAAGTTAGGGCCCATAGAGTTATCCTGGATGGAGTAAAAGACCATCTCATTCCCCATTTAGGAGAAAAGAAAACAGCTAAAGACATGTGGGATGCTTTGAACCAGTCGTTTGAAGCCAAGAACAAGAATCACAAGATGCAACTGAAAGACAAGCTACACAATGTCAAAATTAATTAGGATGAGGGTGTAGCCTCTTACTTAACTTGTGTGGGACAAGTTAAGGACAAGTTGGCAACTGTAGGAGAGATTGTCCCTATTTCAGAGTTGGTGAGGATAGCCTTGAAGGGCTTCACCAAGAAGTGGGACGTCTTTGTCAAGTGCATTGTAGGTAGAGAAAAGCTTCCCAATTGGTCCAGATTATGGGATGACTTTACTCCAAAGTATATCCGAGAAGGGTCTCAGGGTGTTCAGGTCAGTGAAAAAGTGGAGCAAAACGTGGCACTTGCAACAAAAGAAAATAAAAAGAATAAAGACATTAGTCAAGTCAAGTGTTATCAATGTGGTCATATGGGACATTATGCCTCTAACTGTCCTAAGAAGAAGAAAGGGAAGATGGAGAAAGATTTAGCAGCGACTGCAGCAATAGAAGACTTTGCAGCAAGTTCAAGCAAGAATTTTCCCTGGTCAATTTTGACTCTAGTGTAGGATGTTCTTCCTTTGAGCATGTATGGATTGTTAACAGTGGGTCATCTAGACACATGACTGGAGTCTATTATGAATTTCATATTATCACGGAGGTGGGACCAGGACACTATTCAAACGACTATCGACAATCCACAGGTGGTGATATGAGGGGTTGGAATAGTCAGGTTCCAATTAGACCTTGGTGAGGTCTTGGAGATACACAAAGTGCTCTTTGTTCCTAGGATGAGGGTTAGCAAACACATCCTTAGAGGATGAGGGTTATGGGATGATGGTGAGATATGGTCATGTTTTCTTATATCGGAGAGATTAGTCAGTTGATACTACCATTTTTATTGGAGATCGCAGGGACAAGTTATATGTTTTGAGAGGGAATGTTGTACGTCCAGGCATAAGTGGGTGGTTGTTAGTGCCATAGGGTGGGGCAGTAAATGCACATGATCGTCATGTGATGTACAGTCCTTTTTGTTGAGGAGAGTGATTCTCCCCAGAGCACTGACAGAAGACTTATCAATTCCAGTGGTGGTGGTGGTGAGAAGGATGATGAACCTCAGGTGGATTCTTGTGATTCTGAGTTTTAGTTCAGAGTTGGGCACTTGTCTCCAAGAACGATTCCTGAGTGGGAAAGAGTTGTTTCAAGAGTCAGAGCTAGAGATTCAGATGGCGTTGTGGACCTTCCTCGTTAGAAAAGAGTGTTGGAAAATGATAACCCTGAAGGTTCTCCCTCCTGTTTTTGGTGTGAACATAATGAGGGGGACTTATGCAAAGGCTTTATCCTCTGTATATTTATGTAAAAAGGTGAATTTTATATAAATAATATGTTTATGTTTTATACATCGTAAGTGGGTCATTTTTAAAGATGTATTTATTAATTAATGAATTTAAAGTGAATGTAATGATGACCCTTTATTTTCTAACTTAATCTCAACCCTTGATTAGGGTAGTTATGGATGGTGGTCACAAATTTGAAATATAAGACAATGAGAAAGGACATTGAAAGACACACTCACCATCAGAGAGGAAGAAGAAAGAAGAGATACCCTAGAAACAATGGCATGATTTCCAATGAGAGGAGAAGCAACTCATTTCCCAAGTCAGCCTAGAGCATTTATTGTAGACAATACAACAAGTACAATCACACATGTGAGGGCACAATTTCCAAGAAAAATGTTGTGCAATAAATGTTGGTTGTACAGTTCATCCAGCATTAATTACAAGCATGTGTGGTCAGTGTTTTCAACGCAAAAGGTATAGTAGACTATTTCAGGCTGAACTAGCATGTGTGGGATTCTTACAACAGAAATTACAGTTGTTTGCATGAAAAACAAGGTAGTTTATCGATGTCGTTAAATTTGGAATTTTGTCAGCGAGGGTTGAAGAAATAATTTCTTGTGTTGAAAATTTCTGAGTACTCTTCTTTAATGAGAAATTCTTCTTCAGGGTTTTCCCCAAGTTGGGGTTTTGCCCGGTCATTTGACCAAAACCTCTGTGTACAAATGTGTTTGCTTCATCTTTAGTGTTTGAGAAATGTCTTTGAATTTGTGGTTTTAATTTCAAAGTTTATGAGAAAATTTTAATTAAAGCCCACATAATGCATGTATGAGAAGTTTTATGCTTATGCTATTTTTTTCAGTTAACACTTCCCGATCGACTGAGATTGTGTCAAAAGACTTTCCTTATAATATAGAGATGTTCGAGATAGTTGTAATGCTCGGATGATATCCATATATGTGTTAACATGATGATGTCTCCATGTTTAAGAAAGAGTGTTGATGCAGTAGTTGCGTGAGGCATCCTCACCAAATCAACCCTAGAAGAAATATGAAGACAACACTTAATATGCACACCTAGAGAGAATTCATCCCAGTAAAAGAGGACAAGTTGAACCCACTTGAAAAGTGAAATTGTCAAACATGAAAAAAGTATAAATAGAAGGCGCCCTCCTCATTTCTCACCAAGCAAATTTGCTCCAAGTAAGAGACAAGTTCACTACTACAACAAGAGAATAATTTTCTGGGGTTCACTACTATTGGAGGAGTTTATCTCTTATTCTTGGGGTTTATCTTTATGTTATCTGTGATTACTATGTATCTATATGTACATTGCTTTTGAACTAATAATCTCAATAAAAAGCTTATTGGGTTTTCTCCCTTTGTGGTTTTCTAGGTCAAATCTTTGTGTCTATTGTTTATGTGCTTGGTTATTCTTTTAGTGGTCATATTTATTGTGTTGCAATTGTAATTGTGTTGTTATCTATAAAAACTAACAATTCCTGTGAAAAGAGAGGAAACTAGATGCCACCCTCCATTATATTTTATTATAGGTACAAGGTTTCCATCAAAACTTGAATCAAAGTTTCTATCTATAGGAAAAAAATGAATAATCCAAATGTAAATACTTACCAAATTCACCAAAATTATGTAACATGAATGCTTGAAAAATTAAGTTCAATCTCAAATCATTCAAAGGATCAATAATGTGATATATTAATTATTTTCCTCCTTCCATTCCAGTGCATGCCCCCCTCCTATCAATAACGTATAATTCTTATTGCTTCCTTGAAAATATCCCCAAAAAAATGTCTATTACAGACAAATTGTTTGGGATCAACAACCTCCATTTCTTGTTGATCCCTTGATGATTTCTCAAAATATCGATGAGTATACCTCAAGGGTGAAGAAAGCCTTGATTTTCAAACTATATCCCTTCTTATATGCAAAGCCTTGATTTTCAAACTATATCCCTTCTTATATGCAACATCTTGAGCAACACATCAGATGTCAATAAGTTTTACAAAATCATAGCCTATGCTTGAACCATTCACATGATCCCTAATGAATTTATCTTCAATTCTTCTATCACAAGAAGAGCACAATTCACAACTACTCTCGTAACAATATAATCTACACCTTACATTGGTATCCCTCATGGAGCACTCTCCCTTCTACTTCTCTTGGTACCCTCCATTGTCCCATTTTCCCTTGGTATCCCTCCTAAAGGAATCTCCCTTTTTCCCTAGTATCCCTCCACTCTCTATTCTTCGCCAACTCATGCCAAGTCCCACTAGATTGCCATTTACTATTATGTTTGGCAATTGAGCCACCCTCCAAGGAAAGGTGGGGAACATGCAATTTTTTCCTTGGAAAGTATATATAACGTTATGATACTAGATTAAATTCAAGATTAAAATGGGCCAAATAAGAAATATTGTGCTTGTTGAGTTGGAAATTCAATAATTAAAAAAAAAATAAAAGTTTTGATTCAACCTAATCATTTAGTTAAACAATTAAAAGAAGGATGACTATGCTTCATATTTTTATTTGGCTATAATTAATCATATATACACTTCACTCTCTAAGATCACGAAAACACTAAATATCGAATATTTTATATTATTATTATTTTCATTATTTATTGTATGATATCAATTATCATTTATTTAATGTAATTTATTGATATCATATATTTTTCATATCACAAAAAATATCATGAGTGTTGTGAATTGCCTTTGGTATCAAGTCCCGAAGCTAGAGCCTATATCAATTTTGTGGGTCTCACTCAATCAATATTGTGGATCTCACTTTATTAAGTTGAAAAAATGCAACAAAATGGTATAATAATATATATAATGAACAACTATCTCCACAAATGTATTCAAAATTATTTAATAACCATAATTTAATATAATTATTATATGGTTCTAGATATGTGGGCATTTAAAAAGCAATCTCCCTATATAATTATATTATATTATTTTAAACTATTTTGAATTTTAAACTATGTTGAAAGATGACTCAAGTTATCACATTATGTTATTATCCTTACATTATTTTTTAAATGATGGTATTCATCACATATGTATCAATATCACATGCCTCGATCACATATGTATCATTATATCAACATTACCAAGTTGTTTTTAACTTTTTTTCTCTTTAGTAGTTTATATCTCATACATTATCTAATAGCTTCAATTGCCTTTGGTAGCATATTTGGGAAGATAGATGTTCCCTCGTTGAAAGAGTTTTCATACCAAAATCAATATTGGTTAACTAAGATGGTGTTCCAAAACTTGTGGTCAAAACAACTCTGAAAATTCAACTACAATTCAGTTTTAGTATGAGTTGAAAATCATAGTGAATTGATTTATAATTCTTCAAAATTCCAATGGATTACTACTTAACAGTTTTAGTATGAGTTGAAAATCATAGTGAATTGATTTATAATTCTTCAAAATTCCAATGGATTACTACTTAACTAGTTAAAAGAGGAATTGATTAATATATCGAAAGTCTTGTAATCAAATAATTTCTTGTTTGATTGGATCAAATAACTTGTAGAATTTTGATTCTTCATAATAATGTATCATAATATATGCGTGGATTTTTGCATTTAGCGTGTTTCTCTTATCATTTAGAATATGTATCCATTAAACACCATGCCATTTGGACCAAGGTTTTATTATTCCTTTCAACAACATCGTTATACCAAGGTGTGTAAGGTATTTATATCTTTGTCAAGAGATACCATTATATAACAAGTCGTTCTCAAACTCATTTCTTGCATATTCATCTACGATTGTCTGATTTTAAATATTTCATAGTTCAACCACATTGAAGTTTAGCCAATGCCATAAGTTCCTTAAACTTTTCAAATATAAGATTCTTGTTCGTTAAAAACTTTTCAAATATATAATCCTTGTTCTTTAAAAAATATTACCCAATTACATCAAAGTCAGAACTTCCCTTTCATTTGCCAGCGATGGCTTGTTTACAAAGTATTGGTCATTATCAACAAGTTCAAATTGAACCCTTGCTCTCCAACACACCCTTCACATATGCCATAATGGTGACCAACCTCATGTATCTTAGTAAGCATTGTTGATGTATTTGTAACTTCGGAATGTATTTCACTTGTATTTCTTATATATTGTAACCCGATGTTTATTCCAGGATGTACTTGAGTTATGTCATGCCCCGATGTTCCTATCGGGAAGGTCTATCATGTAAACAAGTGATGTGAAGTCATTGTGGGTAACCCTCCTATTGTCTAAGGGTTAAAGTCCCCACAGTTCCGGGGAACTAGGGTTATTAGACTCTCCTAGTGAGGTCGGCCCTAGTAGGGTGTTTGTCATGTCGGGATTAGTATAAATAGAGAGCTGGACTCTCTATTTATCACACAACTCATACACACTCAAGTGTAGCGCATAGTTGAGGAAGGAGAAGACACTGGGGATAGACAAGAAGAAGGTTACTGCTGTCGGGAGATCACTTACTGTTTTGGGTTCTACTTTTGGTGTTGATTCTATCTCTGAGGAAGTTGCGGGGTTTTCGCCATTTATGGTTTCCCCGAGGATAAACACTGTGTTCATTGTCTCTTGTGTTTGGTTGTTGTGCTTGTTATTCTCTCAGTAAAGATCCTAATATAATGCTAGGTTAATGATGAAATTCTAACATGGTATCAGAGCTAACCTAAGAAGAAGACATTGTGCAGCTGCGGGAACTAGGGATTCCTAGTTTGTGGATCTTCCTCCACAGATTTTCAGCAAAAGTAAGGTGGAATAACTCTCCTCCTTAGGGCGCATCTTTATGTCGAAGCAGAATCCAATTCTGAGGTTTTTCAGTTTTGGACCCAACACTACTGCCGAAAATTAGGGCTTTTCACAGAAGATGAATTTTTCAGTGAGCCCAGGCCTGGATTGATCTCCTCCCCAAAATCAAATTTAGGGATAAATTTCAAGGCATTTGGGTGGATAGAACTCCGGAAAAGCAAAACCCTAATTTGCTACTGAACCAGCATTGCAGGATTTGAGATCCAAATCTAGATACGACATCTTGACCTGGTAAGATCTAAATCTTTTGTATTTCCATTTGAGGTTCTCAGTTTAAGATGTCTCATCATACCAAGCTTGATGAAAAGCTTGAGGGAGCTGATAACTTCCGAGCCTGGAAGTATAGGATCTCCCTGGTCCTGGAAGAAAATGAGTTGGACTCCTATATTAATGAGGAGGTTCCAGTTCCAGAGGGAGATGAGGCTAAGGCCTTTCCTATGAAGAAGTTGGTTATTGCAAAGAGAATCATTGTTGATTCTATCAAGGAACATCTCATACCACAGGTATCCTCCCTCAAGACACCTAAAGTTATGTTTGATGCCCTAACCAAATTGTTTGAAGGGAAGAACATAAACAGGAAGATGACTCTGAGAAACCAATTGAAGAATGTGAAGATTCAGAATGCTGAGACTATTCAGTCTTACTTTGCAAGGGTTTCTCAAATCAAGGAGAAGCTGGAAGCAGTAGATGAAGAAGTGGAAAATGCAGAGATTGTGATCACCACCTTGAATGGTCTCCCTAGATCATGGGACTCTTTCATTCAAGGAATATGTGCCAGAAAGAAGTTAGTCAAGTTCAGCAGACTGTGGGAAGAATGCTCTCAAGAAGAAGCTCGAATAGCAGCTCGAGAAGAGAAGATGGGAAGTGAAGATCAAGGTCTCACAGTTCACTCCAAGAAAACAGAAGGAGCCATTATCACTCCAAAGGTAAGATCTCACACTCAAGAAAAGATCTGAATACTATTAGATGTTACACATGTGATGAGAAAGGTCACATATCCAGAGTCTGCCCTAACAAAATAAACCTAAAGAAGAAGGGAAACAAGAGAAGACATCATGCCCATGTTGCAGAGGATGATGAACCTTCCACAAAGAGAATTAGACAAGAAAGTGATGATTCTTCAAGTGAGGAAGAATATGTACTGATCTCCGCTCTCACGAGAACTGTTTCACATGGAAGCAATGATTGGCTCATAGACAATGGTGCTTCCAAGCACATGACGGGATTCAAAGAATCATTTGTGAAGCTATCTGAACATGAGTCACCTCACAAGGTGAAACTTGGGGGTGACTACCAATATCCAATAAAAGGTAGTGGTGAATCCTCCTATAAACTAGACTTGGGAAAGTCTTTGAAGATGGAGAATGTATTATTTATTCCAGGACTAAAGAAGAACCTTCTGTCCATATTTGCATTGGATTCAAAATGAATGAGGGATTCTTTTGTATATGGCCAAGTTCTTATGTGTCCAAAGGGAAAGACTTTTGATGATGCAATAGTGATTGGAGAACAAGAAGGAGGTATATACAAGTTGAAGGGCCAACCAAATCAAGCTTTGGTTCATGACACAGTAGAACCAAATGAACTTTGGCATAGAAGGCTTGCACATGTGCATTACAGAGCACTACCACTTGCAAGCAAAGCTGTTGAAGGTCTTCCAAAAATTCAAGCAAAACATGAAGGGGTCTGCAAAGGATGTGCGAAAGGAAAACACAAAGAAGACATTTCCAAGTAGCGAAATCAAAGCAAAAGGAATCTTAGAAATTATCCACTCCGATGTATGCGGACCAATTTCATCAAGCTCACTAAGCGGGCATGTGTACTATGTCTCTTTTATTGATGACTTTTCTAGGAAGACATGGATTTACTTCATGAATAATAAAGATGAAGTGTTCAGCAAGTTCAAGGAATTCAAAGCCTTGATCGAGAACCATACTGAAAAGAAGATCAAGACTTTTCGATCAGACAATAGCAGAGAATTCACTTCAAATGAGTTCAAGGAACTATGTAAAGACTCAGGGATTAAGAGGGAGTTGTCTACTTTTTATAATCCACAACAGAATGGGATTGCAGAGAGGAAGAATATAACTATCATGGAAGCTGCAAGAGCTATGCTTCATGATCAAGATATTCCTATGCATCTTTGGGCAGAAGCAGCCAGAACAGCAGTGTATGTACAGAACCGTACTCCACACAGAGTACTCGAGAACAAGACTCCTAAAGAAGACTTCTCTGGCAAGAAACCAAAATTCATCCATCTCAGAATATTCGGTTGTCCTGTGTACATACACATTCCAAAAGAGAAGAGAACAAAATTAGATCCTTCAGGAAAGAAGGGTATATTTGTGGGATACTCTGAAAGCTCGAAGCATTACAGAATATACTTCCCAGGGTTCAAGAAGATTGACATCAGCAGGGATGTAACATTTGACAAAGATTCATCCTACATCAAATCCAGAAAGAAACCTGCTGAAGAACCTGAAGTAGCAGAAGCTCCCAGAATTCATGATACAATCATGAACGAAGAAACTCAAGAAGAAGATCGAGAATTTGAAAAACCACAAAGACCTTTCGATCCAACACAGGAGAAGAATCCTCATAAGAGGTAACCTGCTTGGGTACAAGAGATTATCCAAGTTGCGGAAATATATGGGGTTCCAGAAGAGAATCTCAGAGAAAGAAAGAGAACCAGATCTTGTTCCAGTTATGTAGCTTTACTATGTGACTTTATTGACAAAGAACCTTCCGAGTATGAAGAAGTGGCAAAACGGAAAGAATGGAAGGATGTGATGATCGAAGAGTATCAATCGATCATGAAGAATGATGTTTGGGATGTTATCCCAAGACCAAAAGGGAAGTCAGTTGTAACTTCCAAGTGGATCTACAAGATCAAGCATGCTACAGACGGTAGCATTGAAAAGTATAAGGCAATATTTGTGGCTCGGAGTTTCTCTCAGAAAGAAGGAATAGACTATGAAGAAACCTTTGCACCTGTAGCCAGATACACTTCCATCAGATCGGTACTTGCTTTGGCTGCAATGATGAAATCAAGATACACCAAATGGATGTCAAGACTGCCTTCTTGAATGGTGTAGTAGAAGAGGAAGTGTATGTGGAGCAGCCACTCGGTTTTGAGACACATGACAGGGAGTCTCATGTGTGTAGATTGAAGAAAGCCCTGTACGGTTTGAAATAGGCACCCAGGACATGGTATGGCAGAATTGACAGCTTTCTATCCAGTTTGGGCTTTACCAAGAGTAAAGCAGATTCCAACCTTTACTACAAGGTGGAAGATGGCAACCCATTGATGCTTCTACTATATGTAGATGATCTGTTTGTGACAGGTATGGATGGGTTGATTGCCTATACGAAGAGAAAGCTTACTATTGAGTTCGAGATGAAGGACTTGGAAATGATGCATTATTTCCTAGGTATGGAGGTGTGGCAGACTACAGATGGAATCTTCCTTGGACAAGGGAAGTATGCGGCAGAGATCCTGAAGAGATTTGGGATGATGGACTGCAAGACATTAACCACACCTATGGCATCAAACCTGAAGCTATTGAGTGATGCTTCATTAGAGATAGTTGATGCCACGATGTATCGTCAAATGATTGGGTCCTTGATGTATCTGACGAGCACGAGACCAGATATCTACTTTGTTGTGAACACCTTGAGCCAATACTCGACAGATCCTAGACATGTTCACTTGACTGCTGCAAAGCATATTCTGAAGTACCTGAAGGGTACGGTTGATTATGGGCTCAAGTATAAGGCTAATCAAAAGATTAACCTAGAGGGTTATGTTGATTCAAATTGGGCAGGCAATACCATCGATACTAGAAGAGCACTTCAGGGTGTTGCTTCAATATGGGATCAAGTGTGATCTCGTGGTTTAGCAGGAAGCAATCCTGTGTGGCACTGAGTACAGCTGAAGTAGAGTATGTTACACCCTGTTCAGCTAGTTGTGAGGCAGTATGGTTGAGGAAGCTACTGTCTGATTTATTTGATCTCCAGTTAGATTCCACTTGTATATACTGTGACAACCAGAGTTGTGTAAAGTTGTCAAAGAATCCAGTATTGCATGACAAGTCGAAACATATCGAGATCAAGTATCACTATATCAAGGATATGGTGCAGAGAGGAGCAGTGAAGCTCTAGTATGTTGCGACAAACAAACAGATAGCTGGTGTGTTGACTAAGCCATTGGTTAGGGTGAAGTTTGAGTACTTCAGGGAGAAGCTTGGTGTTCTCTAGATCGAGATTCCTCCCAAGAGGAAGTGATGTGTTTGTGTTGAGCCTTTCTGACATGGTGAGAGGATTGGTTCCTTCCATGGTCAGATATAAGTGTTGTGCCCTTCCTACATGGTGAGAGGATTGGTTCCTTCCATGGTCGGATGTAAGAGATGTGACATGGTGAGAGGATTGGTTCCTTCCATTGTCAAGTATCTGTGTAGATGCCACATCCAGCATGAAAAAGGGTTGGCTCTGTGAAGACACGTCTAGTATGAAAAAGGACTAGCTATGTGTAGATGCCACATCCAGCATGAAAAAGGGTTGGCTCTGTGAAGACACATCTAGTATGAAAAAGGACTAGCTCTGTGTAGATGCCACATCCAGCATGAAAAAGGGCTGGTTCTGTGAAGACACATCTAGTATGAAAAAGGACTAGCTCTGTGTAGATGCCACATCCAGCATGAAAAAGGGTTGGCTTTGTGAAGACTCATCTAGTATGAAAAAGGACTAGCTTTGAGTAGCTGCCACATCTGGTATGAAAAAGGACCAGCTCTGTGATGCCTCATATGGTATTAAAAAGGACCAGCTCTATGATGCCACATCTAGTATGAAAAAGGACTAGCTCTGTGATGATACATCCAGTATGAAAAAAGACTGGCTCTGTAGAGGTTCCTATGACGAGAAAAATCAAGAGATAGCACATGTAATGATGACCCAGTGATGATCCAGATCGAGTGATGATCCAGATCCAGTGATGATGATCCAGCAGTGATGATCCAAATCGAGTAATGATCCAGATCCAGTGATGATGCCCAGTGATGATCCAGATCCGATGATGAAGATGACTTGAAGATGAAGATGAATTGAAGATGAAGATGACTTGAAGATGACGAGGACTCGAGGATGATCCAGAAGATACAGAGAAGAAGACTTGTGCTGAAAATTGTGTCGAAAGAATACCTTCCTAGTTACGAGGGAGTGTTGATGTATATGTAACTTCAGAATGTATTTCACTTGTATTTCTTATATATTATAACCCAATGTTTATTCTGGGATGTACTTGAGTTATGTCATGCCCCAATGTTCTTATCAGGAAGGTCTATCATGTAAACAATTCAAGTCAAGTCATTGTGGATAACCCTCCTATTGTCTAAGGGTTAAAGTCCCCGCAGTTCCGAGGCACTAGGGTTATTAGACTCTCCTAGTGAGGTCGGCCCTAGTAGGGTTTTTGTCATGTCAGGATTAGTATAAATAGAGAGCTGGACTCTCTATTTATCACACAACTCATACACACTCAAGTGTAGTGCATAGTTGAGGAAGGAGAAGACATTGGGGCTAGACAAGAAGAAGGTTACTGTTGTTGGGAGATCACTTACTGTTTTGGGTTCTACTTTTGGTGTTGATTCTATCTTTGAGGAAGTTGCGGGGTTTTCATTGTTTCCCCGAGGATAAACACTGTGTTTATTGTCTCTTGTGTTTGATTGTTGTGCTTGTTATTCTCTCAGTAAAGATTCTAATATAATGCTAGCTTAATGATGAAATTCTAACACGCATGTCATCCTTTACCATGTTTTAATTGAATGAGAGAAAATGCCCAATGTATGAAATGGCTTAACCATGGAAATATGTTAAAACTTTGTTAATCAACAAATATTTTTACACATTTGGTGTCATGCCATGAAGAAGGATCAAAGAGTCATGTGGGTTTATTTTCATGTGATAACTTTATATTACATGTTTATAAATGTCTTCAATAGAATATAGTTATTTTTATATACTTTAACTATAGTGAACTTCATCCATGTTGACTTAGATAAAAGACGGAGGGTCCCTATAAACCATATGCAAATCATAGAAGTTGAAGGTAATAAAGTTCATTTTTTTAAATTTGAATGTTACTATGGATAAATGTTTAAATATGAAATATGTAAATTATTATTCTTGGATACCCTTGGAATAACTCAATTGGTATGATTAGAATTTATGCGCAAAAGAAGTTTATGAAGTTTTGGTACAAGAAACAAAAATAGCATTACAAGATATTTATCTTAGTTAAAGACAAGGTATAAAGAGGGCATATCAAGTCATTGCAATAAACTAGTTGCAATACCAATAGATGAAGAATTGGAAGTTAAATCAAAAAAGAATCTACAAAAGCACCCAAATGAGAGCCCCGAGAAAGACATAAGAAGTTTAAGAGTTGCATGACTCAAAAGAGCCATGTGTTGAAGATTTCAAAGAAAAAAAATAGCTAAAGTTGTGGATATCCCCACCCACACCATCACAAGACACCAAGATCATCAATGCAAGGTCGTGAGCATCAACAAACATACTATGGACCAACATGGAACCAAAAAGATAACTAATGTAAAGGTACATGGAGAACTAAAGCTTCGAGTGGAGATGTCATAATAGCACAGTGAAAAGAAGAAAACAAAGGAACAACCAAAATCAAAATCATGGTGTAAGGTATCAATTGGAGCTAATTGTTACCCCTCATATTGTATGAGGGTTACACTAGTGATTTTCAACACAATGGATGATGTGTGTAGCATGGCACCTATGGACTTTATTTATTTACTTAACTGCTTGGAGATGGTATCATCAATTGACTAATTTGGTATTTTGGTTGAGACTCACTTCTACATGGTGGATTGGCATGTTTAACAGTCCCACTAGTTGTACTCTTCATGCCTTTGATAGCTAGATCGCTCTCTTAATACATATTTGATGTTTATGTTACTTCATCATGGCATTATCTTGGTATACTTATTCATCTAGGGAGTGCTACACTTAATCATTGTATGATGGTTCTAACCTCCAAAGGGGTTATGGTGATGTGAGTTAGTGGCATCATATTATTTTTGGAGCATCTTAGTGATTGTGCATGATGGTATTATGATATTGTTTGGTCACTAGGAGGGGATGGTCCACATGGTTCCCTTATGTTGATGCATCACTAGGAGTTAACACCATTATATGTTCCTTTACTATGGTGTTAGTGGTGGTGTGCCTAGGTTGAGCCTAATATTTTAGTCTTATCTCAATACCATGGGGGGGCCTTTCTAGGAGATGCAACTTATTTTTACATAGAACAACACATTGATGAAGCACTAACCCGATGTAGCTCCAATTATGTCAAGTAGCAAAGTGAATGTATTGCACATGGCTTGAATTGCTCCCAGTAGCGCCAAATGGCAAAACCAACTTTGCATAGAGGCCATACAAGTCGTTGAAGTGTTTTCGACACTTCAAAACCCCCTCCCATGATGCTTAAACATGGATTTGGTGTTAAGTTTCGTGGTAGTAATATGAAATCGCTGAAACTTGTAATCCTTCCTAGCCACTGACATTCCTGAAAAAACTCACAACTATTGTTCCCCGCAACCCCAATCACATGTGTAGATGCTAGGCTAGACTCCTTTGGTCTTATGCAATTTTCCAATATTTGCAACAGCTGGGTTATAACCATACAATAATTGTTGTGGTGGTTGGGTGGATCCTAAAGATGGAAAATGCAATGCTTCTTCAAATGATGTTTGCACATTTTCCTGGCATTATAGTAGAGAATGGCAAGAAAGGTATTATTGACAAGATTGCAACCTGAACTTCTCATAGGAAGCGTCCTTACCGTTCAACCATATGACATTTGTCATGTCTCGACGGAGTAAATTTTCTTATGGTTGTAAGACAAGCAAAGTCTCTAGACTACTCCAGGTGCATACTGGAGTTAAGCTACATCTTTTGCTCCATCTCTGCAGTTTCTCGCATGTACATATGAGTGGATGTGTTAAGAGAAGAGGAACATATCAAGTACAATGGGTTGTATACAGTAAGCCTCTCTTGTGTTATGTGCATTCTGATCACATTGAAAAAATCCTACTACAAATTTTAAACCATTGATTGCAATGAAGGATGTATTGTTCGACACATCTTCAGAAGCACGAGTCCTCTAATTTCAAAAATTAAAAGCAGAGCAATTTGTCCAGCCATTTCTGCATTTCTCTCAATTCCTCCCCTTTGGGAAGACTCTCCCCTAGTGAGGAATAGTGCCATTTTAAAACTCTGCAAATCCTATGAACAGTGGCATTTAAGAATTTCCACCATAATTGAGGCTTTAAAGAATGCTTGGCCATAGATAAATGTTAGATTACTCCCTTATGGTATGATTTCTATATTTAAACAAGGTGTAGAATCATTACACAGTTTTAGCTACGATATTTTGGGTTTCCAGAATGAGAATGACTAACAAAGTCAGCTACATTACCTAGTTTTATTTGGCAGGAAAAGTCTGCCTTCAAATCCTTGCTCCAAAATGTTTAGCAGCAAAACCTCATGGAATATTGGAGAGTATCACGGTTTTTCTTCTCATAACAAATCAGTCATGGCAACAAATTTCTTCCTTTTCCATAAAGAGTATCGAGAAAGTGGTTAAACTAGTCCAAAAGTAAGTACCCTTTAATCTTTGAGTTTTTTTTTAAGTATAGCCAATACAATAATGCGCTTTGAATCAAACTTATTAAATTTGTGTGTTGTAGTATAAAGAATGTATAGAATCATTCTACAGTGTTAAATACATATCAGTCCATATCAGTCCCACACATTTATTTCATGTATAGATGGTCTGCAGAGTCAGTACAAATGTCAAATACTAGGGCTGAGTTGTTGGCCCTTTGGGCTCTTCTGGGATTTGCAAAATCTTTGGTATTCTTTCCCTCTCTATCTGTGGAGATTCAAAGTTCATTATAAATTGGGCAAACTTGGCAGCACATCTCGATGTAGTAGACTTTAACCACTAGTGTAACCGCATATCTGAGATAAAAGTTTCCTTTCTCTCCATAAACTTCAAGCACATTTACAGGGAGCACAATACTAGTACTGATATCTTATCCAAGGAAGCTCTATCACTTGAAATGGGAAAACTTACTTATATGGAATTTTTAGATGGAAAATCCATCAGAAACAATACTATCCTACTTTTTTAAAAGGATATGTAATTCTTATATAAGATGGGTTTTTTTTCCACCACTCATACTTGAGTTTCGTTCGCATACATCTACGAGTTGTCTGGATTCCTCTAGAATATTTTGTATTAGTCCGAGCAACTTTCACCCCTTTGAGTTTCCTTGGATAAGATTTACTTACGTTTTTTATGACAAATGTATATGATACTTGATATCATAGATATGTATTTTGGTTCCTTTGATTCTTAATGAATATCAAGATACTGCTCTTTTTCTCCTGAAAAAAAAAATACATACAATATTTAGAGACTTTAGAATGAGAATGACTAACGAGGGTCAAATACACCATCTATTTCTATTTGCGAAAAGAGTCTCTCTTCAAGTCCTTGCTCCAAGATGTTCGGCAGCAACACCGCATGTAGTGTTGGACAATATCATGGGTCTTTTTAGACGACGTCCCGATTCCCAATATACAAGTAATAGATCATGCACAAGATTATTTTTCCGTCAAGAGAAAGTAGTTAAAATGGTCCAAAAGTAAGTACCCCTTTTTTATCTTTGAGGGTTTTTGTTGAAGCATAGCCATTACTAGAATGGGTTTTGAATCAATTTGGTAGACAAATACCTTCAAATGCTCCAGCACAGCCCAAACCACCACACCATTATTCTTTACAAGTATCATAACTTAGAAACTTTATGTATTGAAATGTTGCATGTTGAAAGGTATCTATGAATAGTTATTTGTAGGGTGGAACCGAGAATCTAAACAAATGATTCTTGGCGTTGCGACCGAAGCTAGAAAATGAACAGGCAAAGAGTTGAGTTGAGGGAAGAGGAATGATGAATTAAAAGACAATGACATAAGCCTTGGACAACAAATTGGCTCCCTCACTTCTGGTGATGTTGTGTTGGGCAATGCAGGTGAGCTCTACGTCCCCCGTTCCCGTCTCTCAATACACTCATTTGTATTGTATGTAGTGTTTCAATCATTGTCTCATAACCAAGTCCGCTTTTACGAAAGCAAGAGAGAGGTCAAGTAGTTTTATATGCGTATCAACAATTGAACCCATCCAATAGGTAAGATAAGGGAAGAGCTTTCGGATAAGCACTTGACCTTCTCCATTTAAAATTTCTAATCCTCTATGTTGTTTCGAGTTTACAACAGAGCAGATTGTTTATCCAAGGAGACACTTTCTATGGCCTCTGGCCTCTCTTCCTTCATAGAATACTATAAAGATGGTATCATTGGGGGAGGTGAATTTCAGCTCTTCGAGAACTCTTTTGATGATACATTATGTCTTTATGCCTTCTTCGAAGGAAAGTGCATCTCATTATTATTAGTCGTTTCCCCAAGTGCCTCCTAGGATAATCAGATTGAGTTCTTCTTGTGTTCTCTTTGGATATGCATTATATCCCTACTGGATAATTGACGATGGTATGCACTTGCACACTCTGAAGATGGAGGCCAATCCTCTGGCTCCTTTTTAATCAACCTTGTATTTGGATACTTATTCCGTTTTCGAGATGGCTACATTATAATATCATTACTATGTAACCATTTCCTTTGATTCTCAATGAATATCAAGGATTAACTTTTTTTTCATGAAAATAAAAAAAGATGGAAAATGTGGGTTGTAGCATTATCTTATGATAATTATTTATCTGGCATATATTTCTAGAGAGAATAAGCGACAAAAACAGTAAAAGTGTTACCACCTAAGTTGTACTTAGTGGTTTTTATCAAGTGAGCCTGGTGAACCGGACAAAGATAATTTGTTCGGACTTCACAATACCTTCATAATTGCTTTTGGAAAGTGATTGTTGTACTATATCACATGTTCATACCCCATAGAGGAGTTGTAATAAAATGTTCTAGCATGATAGTGTTTGTAAAAGACTCGGTCTCTTAGACTTTATTTGTCAAGCCGATCATCCCATGGTGTTTTTTCCCTTGGTTATTATTGGTTGTTGAATAAACGACTGATAATTTCTAAGTTTTTCACTCAATACCTCCAAAGTTGGGGTGGTCGGCTTGGAATTTAGGCCCATTGAGGTTATTAGAGTCTATGTGTCAATGTATAAACATGATAAGCATCATGGTCGAGTCATATGAACACGTCTAAGTCCCTCTAAGTTTTTAAGTTTTTTTTTTAATTTTAAATTTTCCACAAAACTTAGGCTATTTTTTAATAGTTTAATTGGAAAAATTGGTTTTGTAATAAAAGTGGGCTCGGAAATCAGTTTCAGTCGTGGGGGTGCTCATTTTCAAGCTAAGAGCACCATGTAAACCCATAAACCCACTTTTTCTAAGTTTTGAGTGATTTGTCCATCACTCAGGTCAAAAATCCCTAAAAATCAAATATTGATTATTTAATTGATAAATTAATTAAATAATGGAGAAAACCCTAAATCCTAAATCATTGGGATTTGCTCCGATTTGACTGGAATCAGTCTCATTAGCTTGGGATTGACTAGATCTAACAATTCCTTGAACGAAGGAGGTGATCTGAGTTGATCTGGGAGTGCACCACAGCATGCAATCTTGGGAATTGCACCCTCCCTCTCTCCTCCACGTGTGTGGGCTCATTTGATTGAGTTTTGGTGGATGCTTCAGTCAGCAGGTTGAGGTGTCAGACAGATCAGCTCTCCGATTGATATTTGCACTCAGTGAGACTCATATCAGGATCAGTTACACACAGATCAGGCCCAGATTTACTCCACATGCAGCTGCAGTCTCTCTCTCCTTGCGATTTGCACCCCCTGGGCTAGATCTCTTGTTTTTGCTATAAATAAGCACGCATTACCTCTTCCATGCTAGTTAGAACTAGGATTGAGGTGATGTTGTTATTGTACTGTTATTATTGTTCATTTGAAATAAAGAGAAGCTCTGGAGGCAAGACGATGTCATGTTATTGTGTGTGTGGATGAGCATTGCCATGTTTTATTGAGGTAACCTGTATCTATGTTCATAATTTGTTGATTGTTTGTGGATTCATTGCAAAAGATTGATAAGAAGTTTATTATGATCTTGATAGGAAAGGAGATTGTTAATAAGTTTATTGGCCATCTCTTTCCTTTTGATGCATGTTTAGAAATCTAGATTCAACATGTTTTATAAGTTTATATGCATGCTATTCTAAAATCTCTGTTTATGTATTAACCGGATCTCACAAGCATTTTGGCAAGTCTTTGGATTCAGTTGCAGGTTCCTAGCTTGGAGAGGGTGCTGATCTAGCTTGCTTCCTCACTTTCTCCAAAACTTTCTCAAAGGCATAGTCCCTCGACATTCCACCGGAAAGCTCCACGGTTGATCTTCAAGGCTTCCAGCACTCTCTCTCTCTTCCTCCTTATAAAAATCCAAATCTTACCTGGTTACTTTGGTTACAAGCTTTGTTATCATTTAGATCTGTCATATTAAAGTAAGACTTACATAGATCTATTATTTCAAAGCTCATAATCTAGATCTCATTTCTAAAAGGTTTCATTAAGCATTCTAGATCTACTTCAAGGAAATCGTCCATTTTGCATGGCAATTTAAAGAAAATCCATAGGTTGCATGCATTAGATTTATGTTTCTGTTTTAAAAATATTAAATCCAGCAATCAGTGCATATCTCATTGGCTTCCCAAACAGCAAGCCAAGATCCCAAGGAAAGCTTTCTTTTTTCATCGTTTTAGCTAGTTTTAACTTAGTTTTGTTTGGTTTAAAGTAGGCTGACCCAAAGGTACTTTCAAAGTGTTTTTGGACCTATTTCATTCTAACATGCTCGCTGTCTTTTAGCAGGCATAACAGAAAGAAAAGAAGCTGTAGTTCGAAAGTGGCTTTGGGATCGTTAAAATCCCCCTGGGGGCTCCCCTTTGACTATAAATTTTAAATTTTGGAAAAGTTGTAAGATATTGGTTTCATCCTATATAAGAACCAAGAGTATTCAGATCATTTCACTGATATTGTAATAGCATATAATAAAAAAAATTCCAGAATAGGCTCTTTCGAGCCCATTCTGCATCCCCCCTAGGGGAATTCGCGCATTTTTTGTTATTTTTCGCATTGTCTTATTTTTGTTCGCTTTATATTAGTTTCATTCATGCAGACCAACATACTTTGATTACTTTATCATATATTCCACATTTCAGTATCAAAGTAACTTGAATACTTACCCCATGATTTCTCGATTGACCCGCAAGGGGAAAGAGATGCATGGTAGGAATAATTAGAAAACTTGTGATTTGTTTCTGTTTACTGCTTATCATTAATTTTTGTAAGTAATTGTTCTAAAATCAACCCCCTCCTTGATTCCCCGATTGAGGTCCACTTTGACCGAAAGAGGTTCCTGGAGAGTTTTTCTTTCTAAGAAAACACATATTTTAAAACTTATTAAAATTGACACGACTCCTATGTGTATGCTTTGTACTTGGCTGCAGTTCGTCCAATCAGTCAAGTTGCATCTAAAGCAACGTGAGTGACTAGTTTAATTAGTCTTCACCTTCCCCAATCAACCACCACCAAGCGAAAATCCAACACCTTGATCAAACCGTAAGCGGTAGCAAAATAACCAAAGGAAGCAGAAACACCTGAAAAGTGACCTCGAGGCACCGATCTTTGTTACACCTTCGGGTGCATTATGAACAAGAGTCTCAGAGACTCCATTCAGCGCACATATTCTTTGCGGATCGCCGTGAAGGTTCAGCTTTGGACATACTCCAAGTACTCTCTGGTATATTTGGAGTCCCTCGCTTGCCTAATTATAATCAACTCATATTTCACATTAACTTAAAACGTACCAAGAGACAATCACAAAACATTCACTCCAAGCACATTCAAGTACATTGATTATTGTATGACTCCATTTTAAGGCACTGGCTATTTTCTTTATATATATATATATATATATATATATATATATATATATATTGTGTCTCAGCATTGTGCTTTCGTGCGCTCATTTTTTATCTTGTCATCTATGGTTGTTTATGGTTAAATTTCAAACTCCTAAGTAACCCATTCAATTTAACATCACCATACTAAATAATTTTGCTTTAGTAACTTAATAGGGTCTACCCGCCTTGTCTTCGTTAAGAGTTGAACCTAAACAGAAGAGTGAAGAACAAGGTGACAACCTTGACTCGAGACTTGCCCCCAAGGACACACCGAGTGGCTTGAAGATTTATGCCTTGACGGAATTATTCAAACCCCTTGACTTTTCTCAGATAGCAGGTGCTCCCCATGCCATTCCAAAATATGCTATCAAGAAGCTCCCCATATTTCAGGGCAATAATGCCATCACTGCCAAGTCTCACCTTTGAAAGTTTGAAAAGCACCTAGGCAGTTATTGCAATGATGGTGTCCATGACCATGACGATGTCAAAATGAAGCTCTTTTATTTATCCTTAGAAGATGATGCTGAAGAGTGGTACCTCGACCTAGATGGTGATTCATATAAAACTCTTGCGAATTCCAAGATGGTTTTAGGAAGAAGTGGAGAGAAAAGAAGGAACCAAGACATCTGCACGCTGCCCTTTATAGCATAAAGAAGATGGAGAATGAAACCATGGATGAATTTAACACTAAATTCATGTGTGTGGTTGTGGATCTTCCTAGAGACATCAAGCCAAAAAATGTCTTTATCCTCATATCCTACATTGAAGCCTTCACCGGTGACTTAAGGTACCAGTTGAGAGATAAAGAACCGACCGATCTAAAAACTGTCCAGGAGTTGGCCGAGAAAATAAAAAAGAATATGCTATCTTCAGGAAGTCCAACATTCCAGGTTACACTAGAGGAAACACTTCCTACAACAAAGAGAAGAGTAAAGCCGTTGAATCAGAAGAAAAGGGAACTTCTAAAGATCCTATGGAAAAGGTCACAGACATGATAAAAAACTTGGTTACTAGTCAAAACCAACTAATGCCTAATCATTCTGCACAATTGAATCATATGCAAAATAGAATAATCACAATGGAAAGGAATAATGGACCTAGGAACTTTCAGCCCAAGCAGAATTAGATGTATTAAAAGAAATTTCATCAGCAAGAGCCTAGGATTCCAAACCAGTTAGACTCAGCTAACATCGTAGAAGAAGTGATTCCATGGTTTAGACCCTGTAAACAATTCCACCAAGAAAGCACTTGTTATGATGCAAATCAAGTCATGGAACATGGACTTCTCGAGGTCAGTAGTCAGGAAACAACTTCAAGCGAACCTAATCATGTATACATGGTAGGCCATGCCTACCCTTTGTCACCAGCGAAACAATACAAACCTAAGGATGAAACCATTGCAGAATCTTATAGTGAATCTTATAATGAAAACCATAATGTGCATGATGGGACTCCTACATGTTCTCCATATAATGATGATAGTCTAGAAGGTTTACTGCCTTGTGACCTTTTCTCTGAAGAAGATGAGTATGAAAATGAGGACAAGTATAACTTGGAGCATGATACAAGTGACGAAGACTCCCTTATCTCCGACAAAGATGTTGATGAGGAGTCCTGGACATTCATGAAAAATCCAGTCTATGACATGAATAAAGAGGAAAATAATGAACCAAAAACTTTGGATGGTTTTGTTGATTCTCCTATCTATGGCATATCTAAAGGAGAGAGCATGGACCTTGTGGCCTTCAGAAACTTTGATATGGAAAAAGAGCATGCAGTTTATCCATATGATCAGTCTGAGCCATATATCAATATCAGTAATGAAGACATAGAGAACTTGATATCGAAACTTGATATCAGCAATGGAGAATCCATCACATCTGACATAGATGGTGGTGATGACTATTGGGATTTTTGTGGATATCTTATTAAGAATCCTATCTATTCTATATTCAGCAAGGAGAGTGTCTATTTAGAAATTTGTGGAAGTCAAATCTACCATACTTCCATAGAGGGAAGCATGGATCTGTAGATCCGGACAAATCATAGTATAGAAGAGCAGCATTCAAAACTCTTATATGGTCATTTGGAGTCATATCATGCAAAGCCGCACAAAGGTTTCAATAATGAAGACATTGAGAAGTAGTGTTGTGAAAAGACAGATATGATGCAATCAGTAGAATATCAGTCTCAACTATCATCTTCACATATTGAGGTTCCTTATAATTTGGAGCCACTTGGGGCTTATACAATCAGTTATCATCCGGTAAGCCTTGATGATCAGTATGATGGTGTAGTCAATCTGCCTCATCATTCCGATTTGTATATCAACCCTATCCAGTCATGGATAGAAGCAGCCTGTGCAAGCACCTACCAGTTTGGAAAGAAGTTTGACAACATTATTCATGCCTATGATTTCCCATCCATCCCGCCCATTCCGGATCATCACGTAGGTTTGCATTTTCTGAATGAAGTATCTCTACTTTGGCTGGTACCCAAAGACGAGAAATTATTTTTATGTTAATAAAATGCTTAAGTGGTTACATTGGATTTTTTATTACACCTAACATTTTTATATCATGCTTAGAGTAAGAAAATAAGCTTCTCAAAAGAGAACATTTACTTTCCACATTTATGTTTTGTATTTAGCTGTAAGAAAACTTTTATTTCATCAGTTAGTTACATTTGTTTTGTTTAAATAAATCAGCTTAATGGTCCATTTGGATTTTATATAAAGCTTGTGCTACTAAGATTTTTTTGTCAAGTTGAGATGTTTTTACAGGGTATATAAAACGAAAGATTATAGTGTTCTCGCATCCTCTCCTTGCCCTACGACCAAATTGAGCACACGTCCCGCAGTTGGAACCAGATGTTACCACCTAAGTTGCACTTAGTGGTTTTTATCAAGTGAGCCTAGTGAACCGGAGAAAAATGATTTGTTTGGACTTCAAAATACCTTCATAATTGCTTCTGGAAAATGATTGTTGTAATATATCACATGTTCATACCCCATAGAGGAGTTGTAATAAAATGTTCTAGCATGATAGTGTCTGTAAAAGACTCGGTCTCTTAGACTTTATTTGTCAATCCGATCAGCCCAAGGTATTTTTTCCCTTCGTAATTATTGGTTGTTGAATAAACGACTGATAATTTCTGAGTTTTTCACTCAATACTTCCAAAGTTGGGGTGGTCGACTTGGCATTTACGCACATTGAGGTTATTAGAGCTATGTGTCAATGTATAAACATGCTAGGCATCATGGTCGAGTCATATAAACATGTCCAAGTCCTCTTAGGTTATTAATTTTTTAAGTTTTTTTAAATTTTAATTTTTCCACAAAACTTAGGCTATTTTTTAATAGTCTAATTGGAAAAATTGGTTTTGTAATAAAAATGGGCTCGAAAATCAGTTTCAATCATGGGGATGCTCATTTTCAAGCTAAGAGCACCATGTAAACCCATAAACCCATTTTTCTAAGTTTTGAGTGATTTGTCCATCCATCACTCAAATCAAAAATCCATAAAAATCAAATATTGATTATTTAATTGATAAATTAATTAAACAATGGAGAAAACCCCAAATCCTAAATCATTGGAATTTGCTCCAATTTGACTGAAATCAATCTCATCGGCTTGGGATTGACTGGATCTAACAATTCCTTGACTAAAGGATGTGATCTGGGCTGATCTAGGAGTGCACCACAGCATGAAATCTTGGGAAATTGCACCCTCCCTCTCTCCTCCACACGTGTGGGCTCATCTAATTGAGTTTTGGTAGATGCTTCCGTCAGCAGGTTGAGGTGTCAAACATATCAGCTCTCTGATTGATCATTGCACTCAGTGAGACTCAGATCAAGCCCAGATTCACTCCACATGCAGTTGCAGTCTCTCTCCCCTTGGGATTTGCGCCCCCCTAGACTAGATCTCTTGTTTTTGCTATAAATAAAGCATACATTACCTCTTCCAAACTAGTTAGAACTGGGATTGAAATGTTGTTGTTATTGTACTGTTGTTATTGTTCAATTGAAATAAAGAGAAGCTTTGGAGGCAAGACAATGTCATGTTATTGTATGTGTGGATGAGCATTGCCATGTTTTACTGAGGTAACCGATATCTATGATCATAATTTGTTGATTATTTGTGGATTCATTGCAAAAAATTGATAATAAGTTTATTATGATTTTGATAGAAAAAGAGTTTGTTAATAAGTTTATTGGCCATCTCGTTCAAATTCCCCCAGGGGCTCCCCTTCAACTATAAATTTTAAATTTTGGGAAAGTTGTAAAATTTTGGTTTCATTCTATATAAGAACCAAGAGGATTCATATCATTTTACTAATATTATAACAGCATATAATAAAATTTTCCCCAAATAGGCTCTTTCGAGCCCATTCCCCATCCCTCCTGGAGAGATTCGCGTCTTTTTTGTTATTTTTCGCAGTCTTATTTATGTTTGCTTTATATTAGTTTCATCCATGCATAACAACATGTTTTGATTACTTTATTATATATTCCACATTTCAGTATCAAAGTAACTTGAATACTTACCCCACGACTTTTCGATTGACCCGCAAAGGGAAAAAGACGCATAGTAGAAATAATTAAAAAAACTTGTAATTTGTTTATGCTTGCTGCTTATCATTAATTTATGTAACTAATTGTTCTAAAATCAACCCCCTCCTTGATTCCCCGATCGAGGTCCAGTTGAACCGAAAGAGAATCTTGGAAGGTTTTTCTTTCAACGAAAACACATCCTTTAAAACTCACCAAAATTGACAAGACTCCGGTGTGTATGCTCAATATTTTGCTACGGTTTGTTCAATCAATCAAGGTTCATCAAAAGCAACGTAAGTGACTATTTTAATTAGTCTTCACCTTCCCAATCAACCACCATTAGGCGAAAATCCAACGCCTCGATCAAACCGTAAGCGGTAGCAAAATACCTAAAGGAAACGAAAACTCCTAAAAAGTGACCTTAAGGTGTCGATCTCTGTTACACCTTCGGGTGCATTATGAACAACAGTCTCAACTCCATTCAGCCCACATATTCCTTGTGAATAGCCGTGAAGGTTTAGCTTTGGACATACTCCAAGTACTCTCAGGTGTGAAAATCCAACGCCTCGATCAAACCGTAAGCGGTAACAAAATACCTAAAGGAAACGAAAACTCCTAAAAAGTGACCTTAAGGTGTCGATCTCTGTTACACCTTCGGGTGCATTATGAACAACAGTCTCAACTCCATTCAGCCCACATATTCCTTGTGAATAGCCGTGAAGGTTTAGCTTTGGACATACTCCAAGTACTCTCAGGTGTATCTGGGGTTCCTCCCTCACCTAATTTTAATCAACTCATATTTCACATTAACTTAAAACATACCAAAAAGCAATCGCAAAACATTCACTCCAAGCACATGCAAGTAAACTGATTATTTTATGACTTTATTTTAAAGCATTGGCTATATATATATTGTGTCTTAGCATTGTACTTTCGTGCACTCATTTTTAATCTTTGTCATCTATGGTTGTTTTTGGTTAAATTTCAAACTCCTAAGTAACCCATTCAGTTTAACATCACCATACTAAATAATTTTGCTTTAATAACTTTATTAGTAGAGTCTACCCCCTTGGCTTCATTGGGAGTTGAGCCTAAACGAAAGAGTCAAAAACAAAGTGACAGCCTTGACTCGAGACTTGACCCCAAAGACACACCAAGTGGCTTGAAGGTTTCTGCCATGTTTCCCAAATGTGTGAAAGGCGACAACAAAAAGCAATAGAAAGTGAAATACTATATTGAGTATCTTGAGCCTTGCACCTATGTTCTCAATCACATATGTGTTGTCAATCCATTTAAGGAAGAAATCATTGATAATACATACAAAAAGTTTGAACCCATAATGTGTTTTTCTTCCACTGATGGAACCAGTCTTGAGTGAGAGCCAGTTAGGAAAATCCATAAAAACAGAGGTGAGATGTGGAGGAGGATGAATTAGGATAAATTTAATTTTCAGCACCTTAAACCTTAATTTTAGAAGCAGTATAAGCGCTAACCAAAACACCAGAATCTGACAGGTAATTTTTTCGCTGAAATCACCATTTGGAGTGCTCAAATGGCCATTTCGGTGATCTGGATAGTTTAAAAATTGGGCATTTAATGTAAGACAGGCAATTACGATTGATGAAATTGCAAAATTGCAGAATTCTAAGAACAATTTCTACCATTTTTTGTCAAAATTTTACCCGATAATGAGGGCCTTTTAGTTGTCTTTCATCCTACAGGCTAATTTGATCTCCGAGTTCACTTCTTGTGAGTTTCCCTTTCTCACCTCTCTCGCTCAAACCATTAGAGAAATCTCAGTTGTAAACTGCTTGTGCTCCTCTGCCATAACAGATTAGAGTCCAGCTCATGGTTTAAGATCACGCTGTAGTACTATTGATTCTTATTGCCAACTCATAATACTCGACAAATAGACTAGCATGTTTTCAGCTCTACTACCCGATGATTCCACTCACCGAGCATCTCATTTCTAATATGTGTATTGCTTATGCAGATTCAGAAGACAGCGACAAGAGACCTACAGCCCAAGGAGGATACATTTTGGAGGTGAGGTCCAAATATCTGAAGGGCCTGGAGAAAAGTTATTATATGGCTATCTAGAAGAGGAATGCATGAATGAGAGGCTTCCCGCCTTGGGGAGAGGGCTATACAAACTAGAAAAGTAAAAAGAGATGTCTCAAAGCCACTACAACGAGGAACTACCAAACATTTTTCAAACACCTGAGAAGCCCTCCGAGGACAAAGTTCGCAGCAATGAAGAGGAACCATCTCCTCCAAGGACAATGTTCCCACCAATGGAGAGGAACTATCTCTCCAAGTACAAAGTTGACAGCAATGAAGAGGAAGTTGGAACCATCTTCTCCAAGAACAAAGTACTCAACAATGAGGTGGTGGAATTATGACAATGCAAAGGCTCCATGTAATAATTCCACGTTATTGCTCGGAATTTTATCCCTAGAGATTCTGGCTCATTTTAAAATAACCTAAATTGTCAGAATTTTTTTAAAGGCATGGTAAAGGTAGAAGTAATTGGATTTGCCATATCATATTTTTTCCTCTCTACTTGACAAGGGAGGTCGCTTTTGCTTGTTTTAAGATAAGCTATATTGTCAGAGTTTAGAAAAAAAAATAGTAAAGGTAAAAGAAATTTGATTGCCCATATCATATTCTAATTTTTACTACTTGACAAGGGAGGTTTTAAGATAACCTAAATTGGCAAAATTTTTAAAAAGATTATAGAGTAAAGGTTGTTTTGATTGCCTATATCATGTAGTAAAGAGTATAGTAAGTAATTTGATTGTCCCCATATCATATTCCATATTTTTCCTTTGTAATTGACCAGAGGTAGCTTTATAATTTGACTGCACCATAGGTCCATGTCATGGTTCCACATATTTCATATTCCATTTTTTCCTTTGTACCTGACTAGAGAGGTTGCTTTATAATTTGACTGCCACCATAATTGTCATGGTTTCATATATTTCATAAAATCTGACACTGTGGATCGTCTTAAAAGACCAACTCCTTGCCATGGTTCCAAATTATTTTTATTTTTTTATTTGAAAATCTAGCAATCTTTGGTTTTCATTAGAATAACTCGTTCTTACTGAATTTGAAGTATATTAGCTGAATAAGTAGGGGAATATGCGTGCCCCTTATACCACACCAATATAAGTTCTGTTCTGTCAAGTCAACATTCAATTATGTGCTGTTCTGTCAAGTCAACATTCAATTATATATTCTCTATAGACTGGAGGATTCAACTCTTATGGGATAGGGTTGAAATGGATTTGCCTCCTTTTTTCTGCATTTAAGATTGATTTGGTTGGTCCTTTTTGTTGAACACTGTTTGAAGCAGTCCACTTATGATGCTGTGTATTTTAATTAGCTCATGTAGTTTTTACTTTAGCTGAGAGCCTGTTATTGGTTGTTCATGATGTAAATCACTGTGAGGACTCAACTCTTATGGGATATGGTTGAGATGGATTTGTCTCTTTTTTTCTGCATTAAGTTTGATTTGGTTGCTCCTTTCTGTTGAGCACTATTTCAAGCAGTCCAGTTATGATACTGTGTATTTTTATTAGCTAGAGTAGTTTTTACTTTAGCTGAGAACCTGGTACTGGTTGTTGGTGTTGTAAATCAGTATTTCTGGATATTGGCTAGATATGATACCTAGTATCATCAATATATATATCATTACCTTTATCATTACCTTTGATTATTTGTCATTACCTTTGATTAAATGAATATCAATGAGCTGCACATAGTTTTTACTTTAGCTGGGAGCCTGTTATTGGTTGTTCATGATGTAAATCACTGTGAGGACTCAACTCTTATGGGATATGGTTGAGATGGATTTGTCTCTTTTTTTCTGCATTATGTTTGATTTGGTTGCTCCTTTCTGTTGAGCACTATTTCAAGCAGTCCAGTTATGATACTGTGTATTTTTATTAGCTAGAGTAGTTTTTACTTTAGCTGAGAACCTGGTACTGGTTGTTGGTGTTGTAAATCAGTATTTCTGGATATTGGCTAGAAATGATACCTAGTATCATCAATATGTATATCATTACCTTTGATTAAATGTATATCATTACCTTTGATTAAATGAATATCAATGAGCTGCACATTTCCTTCTTGAAAAAAAGTGTACTTCCAACTGACCATATACGTGTTGGGTTATATTTAAGAGAAGGTTTAGTTGGTGATATGGCATTAGAAAAAAGGCACTAACAGCCACTAAATTTTGGATCATCCAAGCTTTGCTTAACATAGTGTTTGATGACATCACTATAACCACCTGGTATAGAAATGGAGCATGCCTTTCCAGGTTGTACTTCCAATTGACCATATACTTGTTGGGTTATGTCTAAGAGAAGGTTTAGTTGCTGATATGGCATTACAAAAAAGGCACTAACAGCCACTAAACAGTTGGATTATTCAAGCTTTGCTTAACATAGTGTTTGATGACATCACTATAACCACCTGGTAGAAATGGAGCATGCCTTTCCAGGTACGGGTTCAAAACACTAGTAAAAGGGGTTTGGGTGGAGCAATGTCAAGAGCTAAGTCACATGCAGGTTTGGATTCAAGTTCAGCCACGATTAAGTTTAAAATGCTAGTGAAAAGAGGTTAGTCAAAAGATAAGTTAGTCCAGAATGCTACTGAAAAGGAATTGATGAAGCAGTCCAGAGAGGTTAGCCAAAAGATAGGTCACATGTTTCAGATTTGGATTAAGTTGGTTACAATTCAAAATTGAAATTTTTTTAATGGCGCGGAATTGATGAAGTAGTCAAAGAGGTTAGTCAAAAGATAGGTCACAATTTTTAGATTTGGATTAAGTTTGCTACGATTCAAATTTCAAATTTTTTTGATGATGTTCGCCATTAGGTTCATATACATATATATATTAAACTTTACAACATGAAATATGTATTAACCAGCAAGAGCTCGGATAAATAAACATAAAATTGTTATAATGGGCATGGAAACAAGACTATATTATTACATTGCACTGACATGAGGTTTATTGAGGTTTGGGAGATAGGAAGAAATTGTTCCAAAGCTACAAAAGTTGGTCAACAAAAGTAAACAAACATATGCAAACTGATCAATGGCCATTCAGTTGACATAAACCATAAAAGGATTTTAGGTTTGCCAAAGTTTAATGAACCTTGTTACATGGATCTAAAGGAATCTTTTCAACGTTCAATGCTCTACAATTAACTGAACAGGAATAGGAGATATGTTAAGGGGATTACCTACAATGCTTTACAATGAACGGGAATAGGAGAAGATGGGATGTTCAAGGGATGACATACGTCATCTTTATTTGAAAAAAACAAATTATAGTCATTATTTTCAAGATCTTAAATCTCTTATGATCATAATAATCTTATGATTGTAATAATTTAAGATCTTAATGTAGGCTTCGAAGGCCAAAGCATCAATCAAACACAGAGAAACCTATCTTAATAATACCCTCTGAGTCCCATGATAAATCATTCTACATCAATAACTGCCCACAAGTAAGCCATGGATTTTCAGGACCATGGTGGAAACATTGCAGGAAATTAGAGATGCTTTGCACGTCATACGGCACTTCCTATCAATGGGTATCTTTCTTCATAGGGTTGACCATGTAACATGCTAAAAATTAATTTAAGACATTATTTGACCATAGTAATTGCTTTCCTCAACCCAGTGCAATAAATAAACTATAATTGCACATCGCTTAACAAAATCATCATTCAATTTATAAACTGCACTTGATTTGAAACCAAAAGTTTTAAAGTGTAATCACAACAATGGCACCATTGAGCAATAGAATTAATGCCCCTGGTTTCCTATCAGAAATGTGAAAATATTTAATATTTGCCCAATCATAGCATCCAAGATCATCGCTTAAAGCTTCCAAGGACGTGGCTTAGGCAAAAGCACAAATAGCCAACAGAGAAAAAAAATCTTATTCAACACATCGTTGGTCCCATGTAGAACGGTTTTATTACCATAAAGTCCATATCTATACACATTAATTATCTAATTATCTTGCCACTAAGTTTCGCTAGTAGAAACGGAGTTTAGCTAACTGCAATGGATATTTTATCCAGTCATAATTATTCGTTTCCTAAAGAACAAAAAAACCATAATAACGATTTCTAAAATAAAATAGTGGCACATATATATAAAAACGGTTTCTTAAAAAAACACCTAGTGGCACAAGTATAAAATAAAATAAAACTAAATAACAGCAAAATTTTAAAATAATGTAATCACAAAAATGGCACCAAAAAGCAACTGAAATAATGCCCTTGATTTCCTATCAGGATTGTGAAAATATTTAATATTTGCCTAAACATAGCATCCTAGATCATAGCTTATAAGCTTCCAAGGACGTGGCATAGGCAAAACCACAAAGTCAAAGCCCCTTATCTCATACATTCATCTGCCCATGTGAAACAGTCTTCATACCATAACCTCTCTTCAGATTTATCTTTTATCTGGCTGTTAATGATTCAAGTTTGAAAACATCACTAAGGAAATGTAGATAAGCTCAACTGCAAAAAGTCATGGATATTACTGCAAACTAAGGGAAAACCCTTCAAAAAGTTATTTAAAGAAATCTTAATGTGAACACTTTTTTTTTTAAATACTTATGTTACATAAATAATGAAAACCCTAAAAAAAATTTGAATACCACACAAAATTAATAATGTAATCACAACAATGGCACCAATGAGCAATAGATATAATGCGCTTGGTTTCCTATCAAAAATGTGAAAATATTTAATATTTGCCCAATCAAAGCATCCAAGATCATAGCTGATAAGCTACCAAGGACGTGGCTTAGGCAAAAACACAATAGTCGAAGGCACAACAACATTATCCCATACACAACAATCTCCATCGCGATACAAACGCCTACTAAATAAAATATTAAAATTAAACATCACAAAAGAGACTTAACAAATGGAAATGGAATTTAGGTGAACTGCTATCAATACATATGTAAGAAATAAAAAAATCCAAATTTTTGAAAATAATGCCAAGTCCTAATGTAAGTGGAAGCCCGATCATTGCAAAGCAGACAATCAGAGTGTCATAAGATTGACTGAGTTTTATCAGAGTGTCATAAGATTGTCATAATCAGAGTGTCATAAGATTGACTGAGTTTTTCATCAAATCTGAAATCAAATAGCCCCAACATAACAGACAGAGTAACGGTGGCATTAAATAAGTATTTTACAGTCTTCTCTAGGGAAGCTGAATTTGCGGGAGGAAATCCTTTACGAGTAAGAATTCAGCGGCAGAGTCCTAGCGAAAAACCATGAATTTTCTCTCTTCTGAGAGAGAAAAGTACTGCACTTTTGGATGGAAAAAAAAGATATCGATAAATTATACTACCCTTGGGTTCACTAGCTTAAGTCTTAATGGAAGTAAAAGTCTGATGATAAGCAACGAAAATCAATCACTTCAAAGCAGCCAAAAGTGTTACGAAATTTTCCCTAGAATCTGAAACTGAATGGCCCCAACATGACACACAGAGTACCATTGACATTACATTAATATTTTACAGTATTCTAAGCACGACTATAAACCATATTTTCGTAGAAAGGTGCAGAGAAGTTATTTAACCATTACCATGCAATAACGGTCCAAAACTTACAACTGTTGAGCAGCTCTACACACCTCAAGCTCCCGGGCTAACACCCCGAACTGGAAAGGCACCATGTAACGCCTCCGCGATCGCCGTCGAGCTTTGATTCCTGCTCCTTGTGTGATGAATTTAAAGACGGCAACAATTTAGGGTTAGGGTTGCTTTGCGGACGATAGGTTTAGGGTTTTTTAAATAAGGTCCAGTTTAGTTATGCTCGAGGGGAAAATATGCGAAGGAATGAATAAAGCTATGTCATCTTCAAGTCCAAAACCTTCATCATCTTTTAAAGGGGATGGTTCGCATTAAGCCTTTCAATTAAATTGATTGCATGATGAATATGTTTGGTTTCCCTCTTCCTTATCAGAAAGTATTATATGTGTATGCGATAATAACTATCTTAGAAGGTGCAACGGACATTGTAGAAAAAGAATGTGCTAAAATGTAGGTGATTTTAGTATAATGGTTAGGTTTTAAATCAGAGTTTTTTATTTGTATCAACCCTTTTATTTGTATCAACCCTTTTGTGATTGCATCAATGACATAAATGTTTTAGGGGAATTGTATAAATGACAAATGTTTTATGAGAAATAATATTACAAAGAAAAGAGACATAAATATTTTTTAAGTGAAATAATACTTTGAATATCAATATATTGTATGATAATGGTATCACCTTATGTAAATAACAAAGATAACAAAATTAAAAAGGGTTTACATCCTAATGACATCAAACAAAATTCAAGCAATAGTTGTACTCTATTACATATGGAATTTTAACAAAACAATTTGGCATTGCATAGCTTTTTTAATAGAATTGATGTGGTGGAAAATGCAAAAATAGAATTCAAGATCTATTTGAGTTCTTATTGTTATGGGGTGGAGATAAATATCATCATACATAACATGAAGTTGTTGTTTTTCACAAAAACATACATAAAAAAATCTCATATAACAGATGGTGACACTACATTATCGAATGAACATCCCACTACTCAACATGGTGCTACAAAGTTTTGGCATATGGCCTATATAGAAAACCACCACTTAACAACCTATGTCCTATGTGGAAAACCACCACTTAATAATCGAGATCATACAACTCCACTTTGGATGTAGCGGAGGTTCCATCAAGGCCCACAACAATCATTATCCATTCAAAATAAGGCCAATTTGACAATTTGCTCATATGGAAGTTAGTGTCAAAGTGATGCACGGTGGGGGTTTGTGGAGGATAGAATTTTGTTATAACAACCCTCTTAATTTTCAAAGAAATGGGGCACCATGAGTTCCAAATGAGGAAGAGGCTCTCTTATATAGGAGAGTAGCTCAACTTCATTTACAATAAAATAATCATAAACTTCTTAGATCTAATCTAAGATGGACTAAACAACTCTGACACTCCACTAACCCTAACAAACTCAAACTAAGGAAGCAGACACAGAGATTGTAGGCGGGAGGCATAATCGAGGTTTATCGAAGGAACGAAGTTTGACGAAGGTATTGTAGAAGGTAATGGGGGAGGCAGGGGAGCCTCCCTGGTTTCGAAGAAACCAGGACTACAGATCAGGGACATCCCGATTGATCTAGATTTGAATAAGGATGGAAAATTGATGGTTCTGAAGACGGGGTAGTACATGCCTAAAACGGCCTTAAATCCAACCATGCAGGTTAGATCGTCCAAGATTAGGGAAAAGATCCAGTATATGCTGGACCATGTGTTGATTGGGAAATTTGTGGGAATGCAATCATCGAAAAAAGCCCTAGTTTGGTGGATCAACTCTTCCTGAAAACCTAAGGGGCATTATGACCTTCAGTTATGATCCAAGGGTTTCTTCACAATTTCTTTCATCAACTTAGAAGATAGGAACTGAGTCCTGGATGGGGGTTCATATTTTTTCTATTCAACGGGCCTCTTTCTAGGACCCTGGAAAGAGAATTTTGTTTGGACAAAGAAGACATGAAAGCAGCTCCCGTGTGGATCAAACTGTACTCCTTGTCTAGGGAATATTGGGATCCAAAAATACGGGATGATCTTAGGAATTCCTTGGGAAATTTCATCAAAATATCAGATCAAACTCGCATCCAAAGATACATGGCATACGCAAGGATCTATGTTTACATGGATCTGACCAAAGAACTGCCAGAAGTAATGCGAATGACATGGGAAGATGAGGAATGGGTGCAAAGCCTACATTATGAGCAGATCCCCTTTTGCTGCCAAAGATGTCACGAATATGGTCATTTATTTAAGGATTGTCCCATGAACCACCCAAAGACTACTATAGTGAAGGAAGAAGAAAAGAAGGACCAAGGCTTTACAAGGGTTCCATCAAGGAAGAGAGGAGGACGGAAGCAGGAGAATCATGAGGTCCACAAGAAGACAATGGTGTCAAACAAATTCGAGATACTGGAAGACCTCCTAGAGGAAACTATGAACAATCAAACAGAGGGTAAACGACGAGACCAAATCCCCCAAGAAATAGATGGAGCAGTTACCCAAATGGAGGAAGAGACTATCAAAGGAAAACAACAAGAGGAGGTGTGAGAAATAGGAGAGGAAGTAGAGGATATGGACATCATAAATCTGGATTTGGAAGGGGATAGAGCAGGCATGTGCGGATGTATGAAAGGGCTATGTCCCACAGGAACAAGTAACCCTACTAAAAGAAGCATCCTCAGAGCCTGGGCCTCAAATTAACTCGGGATAAGCGCGAGTTCCCACAAGGAGACGAAAAGGAAGTTCGAAGAACCCACCAAGAAGTCTGGTAAGAAATCGAACAAATAGAGAGTTGCAGAAGTAAGTAGCCGGTTGGTTGAGTCAAGACAGTACCCGACCATCAAGGCGACGCTAGGCCTATAAGTTCCCCAATGAATATTTTATCTTGGAATATTAGGGGCTTGAACAACCCACGTAAAGTAAAAATACTGAGTAAAAAGATCAAGCGAACAAATCCGACCATAGTTTTCCTTCAAGAAACCAAATGCCCGACAACTTAGATTGAGGAGCTAAGTAAGAAAATCTCGAAGGGAAGTGAGGGGATAAGCATTGATGCAAGAGGTTATGCGAGAGGTCTAGGGATCTTATGGGACCCTACTAGGGTCAGCTTAGGGGGATTCCATGGCAGTAGATGTCTCTTATCTACTGACTTTAAGGTGGTAGGATTTTCAATTGAAGGAATGATTATGAATGTGTATGGACCTCACAAGCCTCATGAAATAAGGGACTTTATCAAGTCTCTTCAGAAGGTTTGGGAGCAAGCGCCTGGTGCTCACTGGATAGTTGGGGGCGATTTCAATCTTATCACCTCTTTGGAGGAGAAAAAGGGTGGTTGACGCGGGATGGAGGAAGAGTGGGAAATTTTTCAAGACACCATTGAGAAAATAGCACTAGTAGACATCAACCTAGGAGAGGGATGGTTTACTTGGAATAACAAACGAAAGGGGGAGAGGCACATTACCTCCCGACTTGATCGATTTTTTTCTCTCGGAATCTATTACTTATTTGGGCAATGAAATGCACTCGGCCACTCTCCTAGGAGTTGGATCTGACCACTAGCCCATTAAATTTATGTGGAGTGGGTTGGGATCTCATTTCAAAAAACCCTTCAGATTCGAATAGTTGTGGCTAGAACATCCAGATTTTGATGAAAATATCATAACTTGGTGGGAAGAACTAAGTGAAGATGAGGGCCAGAGCATATACAAGTTCCAACAGAAACTGAAAGGATTGAAAAATAGAATAAAAAAATGGAACAGGGAAGAATTTGGGAATATTTTAGCAAATAAAAAGCTCATTGAATCCTACATCCAGGATATCCAATCCATTGGGATGAATGAAGGACACACAAAAAATATGCAAATGGAAGAATTCAGACTCTGTTCACAACTAGAGGAGAGGGAAAAGCAGGAGGAAATTCTATGCGTCAAAAATCTAGGAACTTGTGGCTGAAAGAAGGGGAGAGAAATACAATTTTTTTCTAGTGCTCGGTCATCCAAAATAGGATGCAAAATAAAATATTTTCCATAACTAATGCTAGAGTAAAACGAGTGAAAACCAAGGAAGAAAAAGAGACTTCCTTGAACCAACATTTTTTTGAGATAGTGTCTGAACCAAGGTAGGACAAGAGTGAGGACATTGATCAAATTACCCGGTTCATACCGTCTCTGGTCACCTAGGATCAAAATGATCTCCTTATGAAACCTCTAACCCTCCTTGAGGTGGAGGAAGCGCTTTTTTAGATGAAAGAAGGAACTGCCCCAGTCCCAGATGGATTTACAGTCAACTTTTTTCGCCAATTTTGGGATCTAATCAAGATGGAAGTTTGGAGGATTATGGAAGACTCTGGGGTCTCCAAACAAATGTTGTTAGCTTTCAATGCAACCTTTATCGTGCTCATTCCAAAATGTAAGGGGGGTGACTCCCCAGACAAGTTCAAGCCTATAAGCCTCTGCAATGTCATCTACAAAATTACTACCAAAGTAATTGCAAATAAATTAAAGCCCCTCCTCCTAGATCTAATTTCCCCAGAGCAATCGGGGTTTGTGGAGGGTCGGTAGATAACATATGGTATCATTGTGGTCCATGAATTGCTCCATTCCATAAAATATCAAAAAATGTTGGGTATGATGGTAAAGCTGGACATCACAAAAGCTTACGATAAGCTTAACTGCCAATTCATTAGACGCATGCTCGGAGCTTTTGGGTTTCGAAGAGATTGGGTCGATTAGATAATGAGCTTAGTAACGTAAGATTTCTTCTCCATTCTAGTAAATGGAGTCCCCTCCGACACTTTCAAACCATCAAGGGGGGTTAGGCAGGGGGATCCCTCATCCCCTTTCCTCTTTCTTCTAATGGCAGAGGGGTTGGGCAGAGCAATTGCAACCTCTCAGGACAATAATGATATCAAGGGACCCAGAATTCACCCGCTATTGGCCAAACAAACTCACCAACAATTCGTGGATGACACGATGCTAATAGTTTACCCTTCAATCCAAGAAGCCAGGAGGTTTAAGTAATGTCTGTTGGTTTTTGGCAAATCCTCGAGGTTGGAGACTAATGGTAAAAAATCTCAGGTTTTCTTCTTCAATACGCCTAGGATTACCAGAAAAAAACATCTGTAAAATCATGGGATTTTAGAAGAGCTCGCTTCCATCCAAATACTAGGAACGCCTCTAGTGAATTCATTGACGAAGAGAGGCTCTTGGACGAAACTTGTCGAAAAAATGTAAAAGCACCTGATGGATTGGACCATGAGGCCCCTAATTTGGCTAGTAGAGTGGTGCTAGTGAAATCGATCCTTCATGCAATTTTGACTTATCTTCTAGCCACCTTGGTGACCCCAAAAGAGATCATGAAAAACATTAGGAACATGCAAAGGGATTTCCTATGAAGTGGAAACAATGAAAAACAAAAAATGGGCCCTGTTGAACTGGGAAGCGGTCTGTACGCCTAACCATCATGGAGGCTTAGGTCTCAGGGACCCTGAGAAGGCTATTATAGTGAGTGGGGCTAAGGTATGGTGGATATGGGTAGCCCATGATAGAGAACCATGGATGAAAGTATGGCATATCAAATATGTGTAGGGGTGGAATAAAAAAGAACTCATTTGCTTCTCAGAAGATATTATGGGGTCACATATATGGCTAACGACTTGGTGGGGAAGGAGTTTGGTCCAAGACCATAGCTTCTGGGAACTTCAAAATGACAGACATCCTCGGTGTGGGAGGATTCCTGGAAACAATTACCCCCACTTGGGCACGGTGAGGACTTCCAACAAACAAGGGAATCTTGTAGAGCCCAAGGATTAGTCCTGGTAAGCGACATATGGAAAAATCCGACAGATGATCAAGCCTTTCAAATATGGGTTGATAAGGACTAGTGGGAATGCTTTGGCCCAGGGGAGGAGGTGGAAAAATCTAAGGAAACCTTGGACAATAGGCAGATACGAAATCACCCAGGAAGTGACAAGCTCCGTTGGGGTTATAGCCAAAAGGGGTCTTTTACAACCAAAGAAGCTTACGATATCTTGATTGGAGATGACACACAATCTACATACAAAAAATTGGGAAATTTGTGGAAAAATAAATTGTGGCCCAAAATCACTATCTTTAGTTGGCTTGTACTGAGAAACAAAATACTAACCGAAAAAAAATCTTATGAAAAGAGGGATGGTAGGTCCTTATCGGTGCTACCTGTGCAAGCTAGAAGACGAGACCACCATCCACCTTCTGGATACCCACAATTTCACCTCGGCCATTTGGGACCGTGGAGCGAAACTCTTTCGGATATCTGACCGAATAAGACAACACCCGGACATGACCATTACCGAATGGACCAACAATCCCTTCACAAACCCCATCATGAATCAATTATGGGAGGCTTTTCCCCACTTTGTATTGTGGGAAGTTTGGCAAGAGAATAATTTAAGGACCTTCCAAGGGAAAAGCGGTTCTGTTAGCAAAGTATGGTACACCACTGCGACCAGAATGAGAGAAACCATAAAGGTAGGAGTCTGGGGTGATATAGATTGGGAAGCTAGTGAGGCAGAAGCCCTCATTCTGTAATCATGGGGCCTAACACCTCCATCACAACCGGACATAAATAGGATCAGACCGACCAAAGCAATATCCAGTAATGTTAAATGGGAGCCTCCTCATGCGGGCGTTTGCAAGATCAATTATGATGGAGTGTCAAAGGGTAACCTCGGCCTGGCAGGTTACAGGTTCATTGTTCGTGACAACAGAGGAAAAATGATGGGATTTGGCTTCAGCTTCATCGGGTGGGAGACCGATAATGTGGCCGAGATAGAAGGCATCTTGCAAGGTATCATAATGCTTAAGGAAAACAATTGGATGTCAATTATCATAGAAGGTGACTCGCAGGTAGTCATTCAAATGGCGATCAAGCTCCTTAATGACACGCACAGTGCTAAGGTGGCACAGTCATGGCGCTTGGAATGCAGGGTGGAGACAATCCAAGGGGTTCCACGTGAGGGGTTGGTGGCTAGCTTCAGTCATGTTCAGCGTCAAGGGAATAAGGTGGTTGACCAACTAGCAAACATAGGTACAGAAACTTGTCGCGACATTAAAGCCAAAGATTGGAATGAAGTGACTGATGAGACTGGTTTTGCCAGTTTCTTACATCTCATAGATCAAATCAATGCAGGGTAATCATGAGACAAGTCGGGTGGGACACCAAGTGGACCTAAATATCTAATCAAGGCACAAAGTTGATCAATAGAAGGGTGAGCGACCATGTGAAGAGCTTGTGGTATTTAATTTGACCTCAAGGCAAGGCCTAAACTCCATCTTTTCGAAGGATTGGAAGCATGAGTGATAGTGTAGACAGGTCTGGTTCTCTGTGCGAACATAGTGTGATTCAGACTAAGGATCGTTCCTGCAGCATCATGTTCTCTAGTGATGAAATGATGCTCCTCATTAGGAACCTATTGTTTAGAGAGGTAGGGGGTGACGGTGATTACATCACTAGTTGTTTCTATTACAAGAGCTTATGAAATGAGGAAGGTGTTGTTTTCTGTAAGGTTTATGTGCAGGTGGAGTGGTGAGAGTATGGACGGTCGAAAAGGGAAGGGGAAGCACTCGGTCAGTCAAGAGGACTAGACAGGGAGGGGCTCGAGAGCTTAGCGAAAGGCTTTGTGGGAAGTAAGGATGTATGAGCTCGAACTCCCCAGGGAAATTCAACAGAGAGTCAACCACGCAAAAAATCGGCTATGGGATGAGTTTGACAAGGTGATCCTTCAAGAAGAATGGTAGAAGGCGAAAGAGTGGATTTTGGACCCTACACACTCTGTAGGTATGTCCAACCTGTACGAGAAGACAATGGCCTTATTTTGGGTCATGAAAAACCTCATTGGGCGAGCAGCATGTGACAAGGAAGAAATGGATGGAGTGGCTGGTTGAATAAACCAATGGAGAGATGAAGTTATTGTTGATATCAATTAGCTGAATATTAAGGTGGACATGCTCCTAAAGAGGCTCGGAGTGTTGATTTCTCTAGCTTCACCTAGGGTGATGACTCCGAAACCCACAGAGTAAGGACCTTGCCAGGGTAGAATTCTGGACCTGCCTTATGTCTTGCTTTGAACTGGTCAGTATGGGGATTCTGAGGTATGCTGGGGTTCAACATTGGCATGCATACATTTTCAAATTGGATGTCAAAATGGCTTTCAGTAGTCTGTAGGCACCACCCTACAGTAAGATCAGAATGTTTTGCTGAATTCATTAAGATAAGCGGTCTTGTAATCTTTTTTTGGAAACTTTATGCATCTTAGTCCTATGGAGAATGTTATTGTAAGCATTTTTAGGGTGACTTTTTGTCAGGTTTTTGTGGGAAGGGCTAGGTAGAGGTTGTGGTTCCAGCCAAGTCTGATGAATTTAGATTGTAAATCTATTTTTTGTTGATAATATATTAAACATAATCTTACTTACAAAAAAAAAACTAAAACTAAATGCATAAGTGGTGGGAAAAAGCCACATGTATAATGTATCCAAGTTACAAAGGCCCAACAAGGGGCACCTTCGACAAACAAATTCCAATAAAAAGGTTCCATGTGCCAACCTCCAAAGAAGCGCTCAATAAAAATGTGCCTTCCTCCAAAGTAATGCTTGATAAAAATGCGCTAGTCTCCAAAGCAATGGTCATTAAGAATGTGCCATCCTCCAAAGTATCACCTAATAAGAATGTGCCCTCAAGGTTAGTGCCCTCCGGTAGCTCAATCGATGAGCTCGAGCTCTTAGGCTAGATTGAGATTTTAAGAGTTCAGTGAGCTCTTAAATGCTCAATCTAGTCCATGAGCGTTGAGAGCTTATACAAGTTATCGATCGAGCTCTTAATAGCTTGATCAAGAGATTAATCGATCTAGCATTCGTAAAACTTTACTCCTTCCACCCAGCTTGCCAATAAATGTTACCCATCTTCGTGGATTAACCATAATCCATTTCTATTATTTTGGCTTATTGTTCCCCTCCCTGCCACTTTGTCATATGATATGCTCTTCCTATCATATGGGAATAATAGTAAAACCTAATTGGAAATCATGCAATTGTTATGAAGGCAAAGAAAAATCCATATTTGATTCATGTTTCCTTCTGCAAGAACCTACTGGCATGCTATGCCGAAACAGAGTATAAGAAAGCACACTCTTAATATGTAAGAGGCCTTAAAACAATGTGATACCAAAAAAGTAGTTATGGGATGTCTCAATTATAGAATTATAACATCCCATGGGGGGTTGTACATTTACAACTCTTAACAATTGGTGTTGTCGACAGAAGACATGAGAAAATTTGAATATGGGTAGTATCATCTTATTGGGTGTCGGGTGATGTGTACACTTAGTAATTTCAATGGGGAAAGGAAGGAGTCAAATGGTCCCAAGAACCCATGGCATCAATAGGGTTTAATTACTCAAGCAAGAATCGATTTAGGGATTCATGCCTTGAATGGAATGAGCAAATGGTTGGCAGTGGGATTGTAGAGCCCCACCTGGGTCTCTTTTAACTTCTATTTACAGTCAGAAAATTTACTTTATATATACAGTTTGAAAATCTATAATTCTGTTTTATCTACTTCTAACAATTTACTGTTACTGTGCAGGTAGCAAAGATAATCACAGCATACAAAATTTTAAAATTTAATTAACAGAATTTGCCATAATAATGCTGGAAAATACCTGTAGGTAGCTAGTAGGTCCACCTTCGTCGCTATCCTTGTTTGTTGTTTTTCCTAGCTTTTCCCTACAACCAAAAGTCCTTCCCAAGTTCTGAAACTCAGCTAGTCCAAACCAGTCTTGCCACCCTGCCAACTGGCGAGGTCTCGCCGACCACCCAGCTCCAAAGGTACCCCTTTGGACCCCCGAGCCCAAACTGAGTACAAGCCCTCAGCTGTTGTATCCCCTCAAAATCTCCAACAAAAAACCCCTTCTTTGCAGCTCTCTTCTCCCAAAACTTCTCAAAAAAACTAAGGTAAGGATGATCCCCTTCTCCTCCCTCCTTTCTCCCTCTTATCCCCATGTTTGCCAACCTCTCCCCATTACTACCCCTATCTTCATCATAAATTTACCCATCCCCTTCCATCTACCATGTAAGTCCTCGAGCCCTCAACTTGGACTTGGACTTAATTTAAATAATTTAAGTTGACTTGGACTAATTTAAATATTTAAATTAATATTTTAGGGTGTTGGTTGGGGTCACTTCCCAACCGTAACTTCCAATTCAATTAAATTTAATCCTTTTTATTTAATTTAATAATTTTAAACATATTCTTACTCTTTTTCAATATTTAACTATTTAATTAATAAATAATAAATGTTATATATATTATATATTTTAAACTTGCACACTTCACCCATTTAATTTAATTAGCAGTAATTGTCAATTGATTAATTACACTTACCTAATCATTTAATTAATGATTTCTAATATTTATAATATGTAAATTCCCTTTAATTATAAATTCACTAATTCAATTTATCAATTATGAACAATAATCCTATCAATGTAACTCATAACATTATCAATGTGTAATCATATTAATTAAATAAAATTCACTATGATTTAATCGACTCATATACCTATTTCCATTCTAATTACACCTTAGTTTGTAATTAGCTAATTAACAATCATTACTAAAGATAAGCATAGTCTTGTTAAAATTAATTAACATCATTAACACATAATAAATTTAAGGGATCAAGTTACTATCAATTTATTTAACCTTATAGTTACATTTCAACCCTTAGTCCTAGCTAATTAAACTCATTAACAATCAATCAAGCATTCTAATCAATTGCATTAGTCACTACCTAGGTTAACCATTGCTTTGTTTATTATTCAACCATAATTAATTATTAATGGACAATAATTAACCATTAATCAACATTATTAACCCTAATCATCATTATTAACTTTAATCAACATCATTAACATTGATCAACAATAGTTAATTACTAACGACAGTAATTAATATTAAGCGACACTAATTGACATTATTACTCAACAACATTTCATGTAATTCATAATATGTAGGCGATTTATGTAAGCGTAGCTACTGCTTACATTCCTCACGTAAGTACACTAAAAGTAATAATTCACATACATCAATCATAATCAAGGAACTTATTATTTACCGACACATGTTTTTAGCATAGTTTACAAGGTATGATCCATTAGCTTATTGAAATCCATGTTACGACAATTCATACATCACTGATTTACGACACATACTAATCAAGGGTTTTACACACCTAAAGTTAGATCTTGTTTTCACCCCTACTTCACGCTACATCTATCTACCTACATCATTACTAACTTCCACATCCTATCCTGTCCTCTGCTGGACTACCCTGGAATGTCAAGTCATGACCGGTTTCAGCTAGAACCTGTAAGCGGAAGTGTCAACCACATCGACCAAGCTTCCCCAGCAGGCAACCACCAGTCATCATCACACACCTTAGGGAGCGCGTCGTAGCACAGCCCTCCCATGACTTTGGGTTTCGGGGATAAACGGTGGGTAAATCCTCCACCCCCCTAATGGAACGAGGGACTATGTCTAATCGACATAACAACAGCGTTGCACTTGTACTTGGTCTGTCATCGTATAACCGATCTGGGCGGTTGAGTTTCCTGGAATTCTACCCCACCCATGTCATAACATACGTCATAATAAACAGCATAATAACCATATGAAAGTAAATAATGCATCACTCACATACCATTTTATCTTTCGAAGTCCATGTCCCGAGGCCCTCCCACCTCGTAGGATCCAGCTATCACTTAGCCGTTTCAACCTGTAAGTCAGTCCTCGACATACAATATAGGATATCGTGCATAATCCTCTATATGTACACATATATCTCATCACAACATGACAACAATAAACTCATTCATTCGCCATGCACCTGGCATAACATTCATTATTTCAACATATATCTGTAATGGTATCCACGTACCCATCATTCAATAATTTCCATACATTTGACATAATTAACACATGATACATATCTAAACATGACTACCGACCATAATACTATCATCACACACACACACACACACACACACACACACACACACACACACACACATATATATATATATATATATATCGGCAAAATAATAGAACCATATGTCCACAGCGTCGTCAAACCGACGAGGTCTCACAATCAAACAAATACAACATATAATAGTAGTTCAGGTAGGAATGTCAAAACAGGGTGTTACATACACCCACCCTTCAGGAAACTTTGTCCCGAAGTTATGATCAAAATAATGTGGGATAATCACGATGCATAGTCTCTGCGTCCTCCCAGGTAGCAGACCCCGGGCTATATCGGTCCCATTGGACCTTAACTTGGTCCACCAAACGGTGCCTCAACTGTTTAACCCTGCAGTCCAATATAAGTAATGGTTCGACCCTGATGGTTCCCTCGTTCGAAACCTGCAGTTCCTTCCAATTTATTTTTTGTGACTTATCAGCTACATAATGTCATAAAACAGATACATGAAAAACATTATGAGTTTTGTGCAAATGGGGTGGCAGCGCAAGACGATACGTGACAGGTCCAACCTTTTCTAAAATTTCAAAGGGTCCTATAAATCGTGGTGACAACTTTGTCCCTTTCCCAAACCTGATGGTACTTTTGCTAGGCCTGATGCGGACGAACACTGCATCACCAACCTTATAGCTTCGGTCAATCCTATGCGCATCGGCATAACTCTTCTATCTATCCTGTGCTTCCTTTAACCGCTATCTAATCTGAACAACCTGTTCTTCCATCTCCTGAATCAACTCAGGTCCTATAATTACTCGATCCTCTAACCTTTCCCAACTCAATGGTGTCCTGCATGGCCTTCCATATAAAGCTTCACATGGAGGCATCCCAATTGAGCTATGGTAACTATTGTTGTAAGCAAACTCCACCAAAGGTAAGTGCTTTTCCCAATGAGTTTGTTGATCCATGACATACATTCTAAGCATGTCCTCCATCACCTGATTCACTCTTTCTGTTTTCCCATCTATCTCTGGATGGTAAGCAGTGCTTCGGTTCAACTGAGTACCCAACGCCGACTGCAAACTCGTCCAAAACCTGGAATCTCTATCCGATATAATCTTCTTAGGAAACCCATGGAGACGAACAACTTCATTTATGAACACACGTGTTACATCCGTGACATCATAGGTCTCCTTAACTGGAATGAAGTGAGCAGTTTTTGTCAGTTTGTCAACGATGACCATAATGGAATCATGCCTATGAGAGGTAAGAGGAAATCCCACCACGAATTCCATGGAGATAACCTCCCACTTCGACATAGGAATGTCATGCGGCTGTAACAGTCCTGCCGGGTGGTGATGATCAGCTTTTACCTGCTGACACTCAAGGCACCTAGCGACAAATTTGACCACGTCGCTTTTCATCCCTGCCCAAAAGAAGAGTTGCTTCATGTCTGCATACATCTTCTTTACCCCTGGGTGCGCACAATACACTGCTCTGTGGGCCTCCTTAAGGATAGTCTCTCTAATATCTCCCTCCTCAAGAATGTACATCCTCCCTTGATACCGTAGCAAACCATCGGCTTCCAACTCATAGCCTTCAAACTTTGGTCCCACCGGTTTCCCATTCTGGAGTGCCGCTGTGACCTTTAGGTACCAACTATCTTCGAGTAGCTGCCTTAAAATTCTTTCCCTCAAATCCACCTTCAAAGGTATAAAAGAGAAAAGTCTTGGTTTTCTGCTTAAGGCATCCGCTACCACATTCTCCTTCCCTTTGATGTAGGAAATCCCAAAATCATACTCGCTCATGAATTCACTCCATCACCTATGCCTAGCATTTAGGTCTCCTTGA